>NDGM011056902.1:0-11527 GCA_002564305.1 Octomys mimax
AAAAAAAAAAAATAGAATAAAATAAATGGCACAAGACAAACTTTACCATTATAAAAGGTACAAGCAGCAGTATGTAAGACTTTGCAACTAAAGCAAATTTAAAATCTAGAAGGGCAAACATTAAGTCTTATAATTTTATGTGGAACATCTGATGCAATGTGTAATGAGTGGTGAAATCTAAAAGCCTTATATGTCTTTAACTCTACTGTACTTTTGTTGGTAGCTCTCATGGCTTTTTTTTGGGGGGGGGCTGGATTTGTTTTCTCCTTGTAGCTTTTTTTTAAACAATCTGTTTTGGCTTTTATAAACTTTTAGGGTTTTATTGGATAGGCTTTTTGTTTATAGTTTTATATATTGTCCTCTCAGGGGCACACTGCCTGGCTTCTCAGGCCTTTTGAAATCTAGGTAGAAGCTTTTTTAACCTCAGAACTCTTGAATTTTGATTGTTCATAAAACCAATGACAGTTGAGTGATGCTAAGGTCTGTTGTCAGCTGGAGCAGTAGCCAGGCTTCCTCCTCCCCCACCCCACTGGCTGTAGGAGTCAAGTGCCTGAATTGCTGAGCATGCTGACACTGATTTTTAGGAACAAATATTTTTTGTTGCCACCATATTGGAACCTGGTGTGGCCACTACCTCTGTTTTGGAGCATGAGGCTCTGCACTTTTTCCTTACAGCAAAGTCCCTCACTCTTGCAATTCTGAGGCTGCAAAGAACGAGAACCTTCCACCCCTTCTAATGTCCTCAGGACATCTTTTCTATTCTCCTTTTCCTCCTGAGCAGTGGAAATCTCAGTTATATTTTTGTAGTTTATAGCCTTTCTGGTTATTTATTTAGCCAAACTCACAACATTATAAATCATCCTGCTGGGCTGTTTGCTGTTGATTTTTAACATAAATCTGGCTAAAGGGCCCCAACAATAGCCATGTCACTGCTTTAACATATGACTGCTTTGAATTTTTTTTTTTTCCAGATTAACTAGTCTACTGTGCTTAATCTCAGTCTCAGGCAAAGTCTCTGGACAGGATCAAAATGTAGACAAACTTTCTGCCAAGCCATAACATGAATAATCTGGAGTCCAACAACCAAGACAGTCCATCTTTCCAGCAGAAACCTCCCTAGCCTGGTCTTTACATCCAGGATTTTTATCAGCATTCTGGTCTTGTGAGTTCTGACCAAAATCTCCCATACAGAAGAGCTGAAGTTATTTCATCTCTTTGCTAGTAGGTGACATTGCTATGCCTTTCTTATCTCTTCCCATAAGCCATTTCCAAAAGCTCTTGAACAACATGGTCAGGTAGTCACAGCAACTACCCCACTCCTGGTGCCAAATCCTGTTTTACTTGCTTTTTGCTCATTGGTGGGAAAAAATACTTGGTACTCAAAATTAGGAAAAGAAAGGTTTATATAGCTCAGTTTGTAGAGGTTTTAGCTTATATTTGGCTGGCTCCCAGGGAGAGTGACACTTGGCAAAGCAGAAGTTTATGGCAGCAGAAAACAGTAAAGAACAAAGGGAAGGGCAGCAGTTGCTGCTTCTAGTCAGTCTGTCTCCCCTCCTTATATTATAAACAATCTACCCAGGGCCTGGGGTTGTAGAACTCACATAATGTCTATGCCTTCCTCTTACACAAGATGAGGATGTTTATAAATTCAGAACCCTGGCTCTCTGCTGAGTCACTTAATTAAATTAAGCTTCTCAACTTGACCCAATGTACCAACCAGTACAAACACCAAAAATAAGAAAAATATTTGCAAATTAGATAGTTGAGACTGTTCTAGTATCCAGAATAAACATACAAATAACACTTTAGGAGCAGTGTGAAGAAGTGAGGATGATCCCTGGGCTACCCAAAGCTGCACACCACTGCATTTTGTATCTCGTACCTTTGACCCACCGCCATTGCTACATTTCCAAGAGAAAGGCTTACGGGGATGTTAAAGGTGATAAAGCCAAGGTAAAGGATGAGCCACAGAGAAGATCTGCAAGGTTGTCTGCTACACGAGCTCTTCCAAAGCCAGAGCCCAAGCGTTAAAAGGCTACTTCAAAGAAGGAAGAGAAGGTACCCAAAGGGAAAAGGGGAAAAGCTGATGCTAGCAAGAATGGGAATAACCCTGCAGAAAATGGAGATCCCAAAACAGACTAGGCACAGGAAGCTGAAGGTGCTGGAGATGGCAAGTGAAGTGTGTGTATTTTTGATGACTGTGTACTTCTGGTGACTATACAGTTTGAAATACTATTTTTATCAAGTTTTATAAAAATGCAGAATTTTGTTTTACTTTTTTAAAGCTATGTTGTTAGCACACTGAACACTTCATTGTTGTTTTGGGGGGAAGGAGTATATATCAGTAGGACAATGTCTCCAAAGTTGGATTGATGTGGTAAAGGCACCTTTCCCTGCTGGTTCAGAGAGACTTCTTCTTGGCTCCCAAGAGGAGGGATTCCCTGATGTTTACATACATGGCCACCTAGGCATAACTGCCTTGTGGTATGGGACAGGTTCCAGTTCATTTTATTTCTTCCTTTCCTCTGCCATCAGCATAGGCTTAACTCCCTTAATCCCAGAGACCTACTGGGATCTGATTCCCAAAAGTGAATTTACCAGTGTGTCAGGCAATCTGGACTTGCCAGTAATGTTGAAATGGTGTCCTGCAAGAACAACTGATTTTTTTTCTAGATTGTGGATCTTCAGACTGATAATTCTGCCATTTTCATTTCCTGAAAGTCAGGGTTGGCTTGTGAAAAGATGTTGAACAGCATGCTAAATGTGAAGTGTCAGCCCTCACTCTAAACTTTCTCTACTTCAAAGCCTCAAATGAAGACTTCATTGGATTTTATAGTGGATTTCTGATTTTTGATAGTCCATCCAAGAAGGGAGTTTGAAAGCTGTATACTGTTAACGATTGTGTGCCCATGTCCTGCCTGAAATACCATGATTGTGTATGAAAAGTATCTTTAATAAAGCTGAATATAGTTTGGCTTGGGGAAAAAAAGTACATTAAATTCAACAACAAAAACTTACAAGAAAATTCCAATTTTAAAATTGAGAAATGAAGTGAATAAACACTTCTGTAAAGATGATATGCAAATGCCTAACAGAAATTTAGAAATATGCTCAAAATTACTAACTTTAAGGAAACACAAAACTATAATATAGTTTATCATGTCCTCAAATAAGGCATTCACTTCTTAAAATGATAAAAAATATTAAATTCCTATACCAAACTTCATATGGCCAAAAGAATTTTCATGCATTTAAATGATTAAACTTGATACTAAAATTTAATACTAAATTCAAGTCAGCAAAACCTTAACTCATTTCATCTCTTATATTTTATTATTGGCCAAACTTTAGCTGCATAAAAATTCTTAATTGTTGAGACTGTGGATCAAAACTCCCTGAGCAAGTAGAGTACTAAATGGACACAGTGGACCAAGGGACCCAAAACTGAGCAGGGCTGGACAAGAAGAACTTAGAAAGCAGATTTAGCCAGCTGGGATCCCACTGACATGTGCTATATCCAGTTAATCTTTGTGTAATATATTCCTCTGTGTTAGTGTGGACACTTCCTATTTTTGGTTTTTACCATACTGAATTATTTTTGGCATGAAATCCTACTTTCATATGATAAATAAATATGTTCAGACTTCTCCCATTTGCTTTGAATATAATGTTTCCCAGGTTTAATGTAGGCAGTCATAATATTTTGTGTTCATAGAAAACCTTTTATTCATGAAATGTCAAGCACTTTAGCAGAATAAACAATTCTAATAATTTTCCCAAGTCCCTGAGGTCTCAGCTGCATTAGAACTTGCAATTTTCCTGGGGTACTGAACAAATCAGACACCACCTCAATGACATGCTCCACCTCCCTTTTCTCTATTAGATAAAATGCTAGAGAGCTGCGTACTATGGGAGCCCCAAGAAGCTGAGCTTCCCCATTTGAAGAGTTTTCTTATGTTTCTTCCTTCCTCCCCAAACCCTACCCAGGCACCAAACACAATTAGTTACTTCTTTCTTTTCAAACTCCATTTCCCCTGTTCAAATCTCTACCATGGTTTAGTTGTTACTTTTATGAGCTTTGCAATTAGAAAGGACTGGATGCAAGCTTTAGTTCCTTGTCTAACTAACAATGAAAATTTAAGTCCAAGTCTTAGTGTGTCCATCTCCACCAGCTCTAACAACAGTAGTGACCTCAGGGAACTGCTGTAAAGATCACAAGAGCCTGATGTATTATAGATGCCTCTGGTCCCAGCTACTCAGAACAATCCCTTGTTCCAAGTGGAATGCAGCCAGCCTGGGCAACCTAGCAAGACCCAAGACTTAAAAATAAGTAAGCATGCAAGCAAGCAAATAAACAAACAAATAACTAGCAGAGATAGTATACCTACTGTACATGGTATAGGACCTAGAACAGTGGGTGTACTAGTCATCCTGGGACATCATTATTAGTAATGCCTGTAGCATACTGGTTTCATCCTTGTAGTTATCACTAGCATTTGGTAATTACAATGATCCTTTGAATGTAGCTGCTCATGAGTCTTTCTTGACTGAGTTGTCCCTAAACCCAATAAAGACAGAGCCCTTACTTATTTGACCTTTTTTTACCAGCCCTTAGCATAGAACCTTAAATGTTGATTGGATTTATGCACAATTTACTTTCCTCACAGTTAGCACTTTCAGTCTTTTATCTACTTTGTAGACATTTTATAATCCTCAAATAATGAACAAATAATACTGTAGACTCAGTTTCAATCTCCTTTTCCTTGCCCATTGTTTATTAAGACCCTGTCAGTGACACTGAAATATTTAAAATTCAGCTCAGGCCAAAAAAATTAGTCAAATGGGCCCACAGCCAAGGAAAGGAAAAGGAATCACTTGGAAAGCCACAAGTCAGTTCATCAAATCTTGAAGAACAAGACCAGTCTGTTTACTACTAGTTCTTCTTATCTGAGTTGCAAAATCTTGAAACTAATAAATTTTACTATTTATTTGTGTGTATTGATGGAGATTTGTGGAATTTCAATGTGATGGGATTTAAAAGCCCCAAGAAATTACAAGTCAATGTTTGAATTTCCTCCCTGGAACCATGTTAGCAAGTACTTACAGAACGCTTCTTTTGTGGGAGGATCCCAGGGCTTCTTAGAGAGCCTATAGTTCAATGAATAAGTGTCAGCTATGGGTTTTCCCAGAAACTAAATGGCAGGTATTTTTCAGGTTCTTTCCAGATGTTATTGCTTCAAACATGTCTGGAATGTGTACCATAGATTTAGTCAGTGAGTTTGTAGGTAAGGTAGTGTTTGGCTTAGGTAACTTAAACACCACTTCAGAGGATAAGAAATATGAAGCTGGATAGCCAAGTTCAGAACCTCCATGATGTCACCAAAAGTCCTGACCCCTCCAGTCACCCCCGCTACCATCGTCAGCATATTGGTTCTCATTCCTAGACTTGAGTCAGCGGCAAGTCCTCAAGGGATTTTGTTCCCCAACAGCAACCCACCTAAGAAGCAGGAATCAATACAGTTTTCCTCTTGGGACTCTTCTGTTTATACCTCCATGGTTATTGTTATGCCACTTACTATGGCAGTCCTAGTAAAGCGGAATGGGATTCTCATTGGTTCCATTAGGTCAACTGGTATTTGTTCACAGTAGATGTCCTGATTTTCCATGGTGTGGAGAGATCTCTGCCAAGAACCTGAACTCAAAATCTAGATCCTTCTTGCAAAGAGGCTACTGAGTAGCTATTTGAGTAGACATAAACTATAACACAAGCGTCATTGCCAATTTGCAGATAAGAGAAGAGAAATTTAGAGAAATTAAAAACTATCCTCAGCACCACATGGCTCGTAAGTAGCATGTAAGATTTCTTCTCCAGTGCCACCATTAAATTAAGCATCACTTGAAATATCTGAGAATGTCAGTAAAGCAAGGAGAATCCATAGAATCAGGGAACAGGGCATTCCAGAAGCACTGGGATAAAGCAAAGCATGAAGAGAAAAGGAAAGAGATAATTTTTAGATTCCTCCAACATGCCAAGTAGTGCTATTTACATTGCTTTAGTAAAATTTAAAGCAGCTGATTTTAGAGGGACACTCAGAGAGGTTACACAGTGATCTGACACCCAAGGGTCTTACTTCACAGCCCATGTCCTTCATAGCTGCTAGTTTGCACGTGCGCACACACACACACACACACACACACACAAAAGGTGTTGTTGAGGANCACACACACACACACACACACACACACACAAAAGGTGTTGTTGAGGATCAAACCTTACGGCAGAAGCTAGAAAGTTCAGGGTTTAGCCCCAGGACTGCTTGGAGTAGAAGAGTAAAAGGTTCTTCAAAACTTTTCATTCCTTTAATTGCTTATCCTGTGTTTTCAAATTGAGCCAATAGTCCCAGTCTGGTCACTCAGAAACAACTACACTTCTGACATTTTCCCCATAAATTTGGCATTTGAATTCCTATTTAAATTGAGTCACATTGATGGCCACTCGGGTAGCTCGATGACTGCAGGTGGTGTAGGGGCCCATAGACAGATCCAAAGCACATAAATTCTATGAGAATTTGTCTTCTGACAGTTTTCCAGAGAAAGAGAGGGAGGCAGTCTGGAGCTTTATTTTGAGAAGAGGTGTTTTATTAATTATATCTGCAAAGCTCTTACGCCTGATCCAATTCTCTGTGACCATTCCCCGTGACTAAGATAAAACACAAGTAATAAAGTTGCTGTGAGGGTAACCATGAGGCTTTGTGAATAAGTAAAACTTCTGAGGCAGGATACTTGGATTTGCAACCTCAGATTTGTACTCACCAGCCTAAGTTTGTCAATCTATTTCATTTCACAGTGTCTTTCATTTGTGAAGAAAAGAGAGACAAAATTGACCTGCTGTGTGCTTATGAGCCTGGAGCAAGGTCAGGTCAGCTCCACTGCTTGACACTGCAGTTGCAGGCTAGCTCTTCCCACACTGAGTGCCCTCTCAGCTGATGCGTGTCTTCCCTCTGAGATCAGGGCAGGTAGGCTGACCTGCTCCAAGGCAGATCAGCTGGCACCCAGCCTTTACAGAAAGCTGAGCAAGAAAACTGAAGGCTCTGTAACATTGATCCGGAGCTCATCCCTCTGAGCCCCCAGGGTCCCAGGTCAGACTCTACTGAGAGAGCCAGGGGAAGCCAATTACATATGAGTGGAAAACTTCCTGGCAAAACACAAATGTATAGATATTTTTAAAACTCCTCCCGGCCTTATAGGAAAAGGAAGTAGGCGTATGGCATACACATCAGCAAAGGCTCAGATGAATCCATACCCACCTAGCACCACTGCCTAGGGAAGGTGAGGAAATGATGAAGAGGCAAGAAAAATGTCTTTCAAGATTTCTGAGTAGTGGCAGCAAGCTCACTGTTATGGTTTAGATCATAAGTGTCCCCATGAGACCTCCTGTGTCCGGAGGTGGGGTGTTTAGGGGGTCATGGGATCAAAGGGATCCATACTCCTTGAAAACCACCCACTGCTGAATCCTCAGCTAAAGATGCTCTCAGCCACTGGCATGGCCTGAAGGGGCCAGAACTCCTGGTCCTCTCCTCTCTCTGCTTCCTTGAGGCCCAGTCGAGACCTTTCCATGGTCAGTACCTGCCTTTTCCGCTGTGGAGCCACACACTGTGGACTGTAATCTCTTTAATTTGAATATGGTGAGTATTTGGTCCCAGTGATTAAAAAGAATATGGCTAAGGTAGCCACATACACTGTGTTCTATGTTTCCAACCTCCTCTCACTTGCTCCATCCAGGGAATGATAAAATTGATTATTTATTTATTTATTTGTATTTTAGGGAAGCATCTACAGGGTATTCAGGATCTCACTACTAGATCAGACTCATAGTAATCTGCCAGTTTCTAGCCTCCCGAGTTCTGGGATTACAGGCATGTGCCACTACGCCCAGTCTCAATTGCTGTATCAGCACACCCTGGGGACAGGGCCAGCATGGCAGGACTAGGGATTGAACTCCTGGTCCCTGTGCCTGCTTGCAGGTGCTTTAATCCACTGAGCTATTTGGCCAGGGAATGATGAGATTTGATTTTGGAAATTCATACATACTTTAAAATGTGTGATCACTTTTAGCCCAAATACCTTCTTCTCCTCTTCTTTTCTATTCTTCCACCCCTTCCCTGTTTCCAGAAGTTCACCTTCTGGTTCTCTGTTATCTCTCAATTATTTATTTGTCTGCTTGCTGGTTTTTCATATAAAACAAAACATAGTATTTAACTGAGACTAGCTTAGCTTGCTTAACACAATGGCTTCCAGTTTTATACATCTTCCAGCAAAAATATGATTCTATTCTTCTTTATGGCTGAATAATAGACCACAGTGCATGTGTACCACATTTTCTCTATCCATTAATCAGCTGATAGACATCTAGAGTTTTTTCATGCTTAGCCATTATGAATTGCATGCCTAGAAACCAGAGCACGCATGTGTCATTACAACATGCTTTTATCAGTTATTGGGGAATGTACATCCATAATCAGGTTAGCTCCATTATATGGTATTTGTGCTTTTAATTGTTTGATAAATCTTCCTGTAGATTTCCACAGTAGTTGTACTAGCTCACATTCTCATTAGCAAAGTAGAAAGATTCCTTTTTCCCTGGCATCCGTACCAGCATTTATGGCTTCTTGTGTTCTTAAAAATAGTCATTGATGGGCTGGCCAAATAGCTCAGTGGATTAATCTCCTGCAAGTGCACTGAGATGGCAATTGAGACTGGGCGTGGTGGTGTGTGCCTGTAATCCCAGCTCTTGGGAGGCTGTAAACAGGTGGATCACTAGGAGTCTGATCTAGCAGTGAGACACTGAACACCTTGAAGATTCTTCCCTAAAAATACAAAAACAAACAAACAAAAATATAGCCATTGAGACTAGGGTACGATGGAATCTCAGACTTATTTTGATTTTAATTCCCCTAATGGTTCAAAAAGTTGAATTTCTTTTATAAATTGGCCATTTGTATTTCTTCTTTTGAAAATTGTTTGTTCAGGTCATTTGCTTATTTTTTGATGGGGTTTTTATTTGAGGGATTAATTTTTAAGTTATTTGTGTACTCTGCATATGAACCTATCAAGCGTAGCTAGCAATGATTTTCTCTCATTCTGTAGGTTGTCTTTTCACTCTGTTATTTTCTTTGTTGTGTAGAAATTTATAAGGTGACTTAATTGAATTTGTTGATTTTGAATATTATTCCCTGTACAGTTGGAGTCCTAGTCAGGAAATTCTTCCCTGTGACTAAGGCTTCAAGTGTTTGCCCCATGTTGTCTTTCAGCAGTTCCAAAGTTTCCAGTTGTATATCTAGGTCTTTGATCTGTTTTGCTTTGATCTTAGTACAGGGTGAGAGAAGGATTTAATTTCAATCTCGTGCATGAGATGCGCAGTCTTCCCAGCATCATTTGTTAGTCTGTCTTCTCTCCAGCATATGTTTTGGGCTCCTTTGTCAAAAAACAGATAACTTCAGGTTCCTTTCCTTCTTTTTACCCATAGCCTCCAAAGGAAAAATTGGGACGATTTTGTTCTTCCCAAAAATTTGAATGGTATCTCTTTCCTTAATCTAGAAAGCAGATTTTTTGACCTAGCCATGGAAGTGAATGTCATTTTATTTACTTACTTATTTCTACAGAAGTGTTTGAACAGTGTGTGCATGCATCCTATCCAGTGACTACTGCCATACAGCACTTCATTTGGTTTCATTTTTTTTCTTTGCATAGACTTCTGGCGTAACAAGGAATAGCGGAATACTGTAACTTTTTGGCACAAATACCAAAAAAAGAACAGGGGGGAGGGTCTTTTCCAGGGCCAAACTATTTGCGCTCTTTGTCTGGGTGGTGCCACCTGACTCCCCTGGGAGGGCTAGGGTTTCTCCACATCCATCACGCCTACAGAGGCTGTGTCAGAAGCTCGGGCCTCCCAGGCCCCAGCTCTCAGCATTATTTACCACATTGTGTTCTGAGGACACACAGGCTATGAGAAAAAGGTGCATTCCCATCTCGCTGCTTAGGACACTGACCCTTTTGTGAGCCGACTTTCCTCTCCTGTTGCTGCTGTTGCTGTGCCTATGACCTTCTGTCACCATTGAGAGCCATCTCAAGGGTTAGCTGGAAAGGTACAACTTTTCCAAAAATATTAGCCCCAAACCATCAGCATTCTGATATGAGTAAAAAGGTATGTCTGCAACAAAGTTAGATACAGCAATTAGTGTGTCAGGATTTCAAAGTACGACTTGTAGCACCAGCTTATGGACTGGCTGATGTCAGAATTTACTTGATGCTAATCTAATAAAAGTGTGCATGGACTTCACCAAATATAGGCCCTGCACAAAGAAAAATGCTATCAGGTCATCATGGGGCTTTGTTTGCTTGTTTGAGCTCATCATTTACCATTTTGAGAGTGTCCCAGCTGGATTTATATACTTCTGAAAAGTCTCTTGTTATCTGTTAAGGTTAGATTTAGATACATTTTTAAACAAGTAGGGATTTAGCTGATGAGAATTGGAGTCACTCTGTAGGCCTGGAAATTCCCTTGTGGGCATCAACCTCTCCTCTCTTGTCTTGCTTCGGGGAAGCATTTGGGAAAAATAGGGAACAGGTCAAACTATTCCACTGCTTTTATATTTTCATTTTTCTGAAATTAATGAAAGCACTCAACTATCAAATCTGAGAAAACATTGAAGGCTGGATTAACTTCAAGATTTTACCCTAATTAAACTGGAACTTTGTTTTTATATGCAGGATATAAGGAATTCCAAATGTAAGTGATGATAGGCACCACAGTAGGGTGAATGAAGGGGATCTGGCATAGCAGAGTTAAGAGGGTAAAATGCTGTGTCTAAAAGGACAATCACAATTCCACACTTCCACGGTTCCCTGGGAATGCAAATGCAGAAGATTTTCTTTATCTATGAAAGTCAGAAATCCTGATGCTTAGGAAAATCTTTGAACATTGGCCACTAATTCATTTTTTGGAAAAAAAAACTTTCTACATGTGAAATATAATGAAGTAGGGTAAATGTAGCATACCATAACTTATCATATATTTCAAAATAACTAGGAGAGTCTGAAATTTACTAGCACATAGAAATGATAACTATCATGGGGATGGAGATGGAAATATTAATTACCTTGGTCTGATCATTACAGCACAGCCTTGAAATTCATAAAGGTTACATTTCTAGAGTGCCCAGGAATTGTAAACAAAAAATATGAATTTCAGATATGGTCAGAAAAATGTCTATAAATTTCCATTTTAATGGGTTTAACCCTAAATATACTGTTTTCTACAGTTATGTAATTTAATTTAATAAAATACTACATTAATAAAGCCTCAGAAGGTACAGGCCAGTTTGGCTGCACCTTAGGGATCTCAGAACTTTAAAAAGAGCAAAACTGAGAACAGGGCTGGGGAGATAGCTCAGTAGCACAGCGCCTGCCTGGCAAGTGCAAGGTTCTGAGTTCGATCCCCGGTACTAAAAAGAAAAAAAAAAAAAAA
>NDGM011056912.1:0-10681 GCA_002564305.1 Octomys mimax
GGGAGATAGCTCAGGAGAATAAACGCTTACCTGGCAAACGCAAGGTCCTGAGTTCAATCCCTGGTACTGCAAAAAAAACCAAAACAAAACAAAAAAAAAAAACCACCAACAATTTAAAGACTCAGTCGAGAAATGGACAAGAGAAATGAACAGACATTTCAGAGAGGAAGAAATACAAATCGTTAACAAATATGTGAAAAAATATTCAACATCTCTGGCCACGAGAGAAATGCAAATAAAACAACTCTTAAGATTGTGTCTTATTCCAGAAAGAGTGGCAATCATTAAGAAATCAAAAAACAAATGCTGGCAAAGCTGTGGTGGAAAAGGAACTCTTCTTTATAGTTGGAGGGAATGTAAACTAGTACAAAAACCATTATGGAAATCACTGTGAGAGATTTCTCAAAGAAATGAAATTAGAAATTCTATATGACCCTGCTATCCCCTGCTAGTTATAGCCTCTAAAGAGCTTATGTCATCATATTACAGGGTAACATGAGTCACCAGTGTTTATCCCAGCACAAGTCTTAATAGGTAAATCCTGAAAATAGCTTGTATACTCATCAACATATTGTTGTCGGCAGCTAAGTTAAATAGAAATAGGTAGACAGGTCTGAGCCCAGGAAGGAGGAAGACATGTCTTCCACTTTGGAAGACAAGATACCTTGCAACTGTGAGAGAGACAGACATTCTTGCTATGGGCCATATCTCAAGATAGAGAACCTATACATCTCCTTAGCAATGGATATCAGGGATTGATATTCTAAATAGGTATCAATCACCTTGAGGAAATCAGGAAGTCATTAATTCAACCCCCCATAGGAAAAGCCACTGTTTTATATTCATGCCTGTTTGCTTTGTGACTTGCTTCCCTATTTGATCCTGATGTAATCAGTTTTACTTGAGTAGTTATAATCTTCTTGGTTGACCATAGTTTTTTCCCACCTCGTGCCCATGTTGTGATTTCCCATTTTTACTTACCCATATTGGATCTGCTTTACCTCGTGGTTTTGCTCTATAAAATCCTAAGAAAAAGCAGGGCTTGGCGACCCATTCAGAATCCCTTCTGTGTGTGTGTGTCTCTCTCTCTCCAGCAGAAGCTTTCTTTCCCTAAGTAAATATGTTCTGCTCTTAATCTCTGTTGTTCCTAAAATTCATTCTTCAATTTTAGAGAACGTGAACTCATACCAGATATCTAGCAGGTTGGTAGTTTCTTTCCCCTATATCAATATGATTGGACAAAGAAAATGTGGTATCTATATATGATGAAGTATTACTTGGCTATAAAGAATGACAATTTGAAACATTTGTAGGAACATGTAAGTACCTGGAAAATAGTGTTGAGTGAAATAAACCAGACACACAAACTTAAATACCATGTAATATCTCTTATTTGAATGAGGCAAAGTACAAACAGAAAATGGTAAAGGATGGATAGATGCAGAAAAAAGGATAGATATCTTGCAATCAAGAAGTGAACCAAAGGAGCAAAGGCTACAGGAAGGGGGAATAAGACTAAAGATACACAATGCACAGAAACCTAATAACCTAAATTAATACAAACATTTTGTATAACTTGAGCTAAGACAAATAATACCAACAAGAATGTAAAATGGAATGGGGGACTAGAGGAAGAGGGGAAGAAACGGGAGGTGGATTTAACAATATACAAACATGTTGTAATAGGTACATGTAACCATTGACCAAGATGATTGTAAGCTACATGAATCTCAGACATATACAAATAAAATAAAAAGGTTAATAATTTTTAAAAGACCTGAAGATGTAGCTCAGTGTGAACGTCCTGGGTTCAATCCCCAGTACTGTTGCCCCCCCATATATTTTTTTACAGTAAGTAAACATGTTTGATATAGCTATGTTTTCATAGAGCTTTTCTACTAATTTTTTAAAATAACTATAGTTTCACTATATTGAGAGTGTGAGACCTTTGAGGAATGGCAGCTAAATTCAGAATTATATATAATGAAGAGTTAAAAGAATCTGCAAATAGTCCCTTTTAGTGGAATGGCTTTATTTGCCATGATCAGAATTCACACTTTGTTATGAAAGAGCTAAGATTAAACTGATTATCATCTTATCATAAAAAAGAACTGAGTAATGAAAAAGTGCATGTTCTAAGAAGTTCAAAGTTCTTGTGTAGTTATATGGGAAGATACACATCTTAAAATTCAAATAAATACCAAAGCTAATCAGTGTTGCTAACGCAAAGATTCAAATAAATGATACTCAGCATCCCCTCATGTGCTTGCTGGTCATTCAACAAGTACTTCAATTTAAAATATGTAATTTACCTATGAATGACTCAACTATCTTTCTTTACAGGATTGTACTATTCCATTGTATATAAATACCATATTTTCCTTATCTACCTGTTGATGGACTCATACATGTTAAGTGAAATAAGTCAGATACACAAGCTTAGCTATCTCATGGGTTCTTATATGAGATACAAAATACAATCAGATAAAGAAGAAAATAGAAGAGAGATAAATAGGAAGTAGGGTTAAGTTGAAATACTTCCCCCAAATTACATATTCTGTTTCAAAAATAATTCAGTATATATGCTAATTTGCTTCATTCATACTACTAGTTTATCTTAGTTTGTTGAAAAAAGCTTTGTGTTATTACCTGTTTCCTTTTTGTAGGAACTTTTTTGGTTTATGTCATGTACTCTGAGTAACTACTTTGAAGATAATGATAGCCAATTAACTATTGTTACTTTCCTATTTTATTAGAAATTGTAGGGGTTTTTTCATGAAATAAATATATAATTGAGTTGATTTTGCTTGTGATCTTTAGGAAAAGGTCTTATAAGCATATTTAAAGTTTGTGATGTTTATAAGAATTAAAAGCTCATCATTTTAATTAATTTATTGAATTTCTAAGAATTATTAGATAATTGGGGAAGATTTGCCATGAGGTACTTGAAACATCTAAAAGGGAAAAGAATATTCAATGATATATTTAATTATAATACTAAATAATAATGCAATATAATAATAAATTGTAGTCTGAAATGTAAGTACAGTTGTCCTTGGAAGTGTAGGGGTAGGGGAGATTGTTCAGTGACCCCCTGTGGATACCAGAGTCTGCTGATAAATCCTTTGTATAAAATGGCATAGTAATGCATATAACCTATCACATCCTCCTGTATATTTCACATTACCTCTGGATTACTTACAATACCTAGTACAATGTAAGCACTGTGTAAATAGTCGCTATACGCTAGTATCTGAGGAGATAATGCCAAGGAAAAAATATGTGTTCAGTGCAGATGTAGGTGTTTTCCTGAATTGTTTTACTCCATAGGCAGTTCAGGTGAGGAATGCAGAACTCACTGACACAGAGGCCAACTAATTAAAAGTCACTGATATCTCTCTGACAAATTTGTAAGCTGAACAAAAACAAAGCTAACTTTAAAACTAGTGTAATATATTAACTTTAAATTTGTAACTTTCATAAATTAAATTTTAACTTAAAAAACTAAAAATGAAGTAATCTATTAGTACACAGAATTTCCTTCTGGCACAAAAGTAAGTTCCAGAGGATCTCCAAAAAGGAACCTACCTCTTCAGTTTTTTTTAAATGGCTAAATTTTATCACCTGATTATTTAGGCCAGCTCTGCCTCTTGTTTAGGATCTCCAAAAAGGAACCTACCTCTTCAGTTTTTTTTAAATGGCTAAATTTTATCACCTGATTATTTAGGCCAGCTCTGCCTCTTGTTTAACAGATTGTTTAAATTTTTCTGTTCTTTTTTCTCCTTCTACCATAAGAACAAAATGGCAGCACTCATTTTTTTAAAAGAATACAAGCTTTGGATGCTGAGGGTATATTGTTCATTGGAAAAACTCCAGCCTGCTTAAAGCCCTGGGTTCAATCCCCCACACTACCCTCCAAAAATAAATAAATGAATAAAAACTTGAAAAATTATTTCTTCTTTGAAAAATACTTCTTAGTATTGCTGGCACTCACTTTTTAAAAATGATCATAAATATTGATTTATATATAATTTTTGAACATCTTTAGTGTTTTTAGTTTAACTTATTCTTGGACTAATTGAATTGAAGCAATCTGGGGCAAGTTATTTATTTATAAGAAGTGCAATTTCAAAAAAGCCAGTCTATGATTCACAAGGAGTTGCATAATTTTTATGAGAGATCTGATTACCTGAAGCATGGGCCAAAAGAAAAGAGATACTTCATGTGAGGGCGCACAGTGTAATCACAGCATCAGTCTACTGCAGTTCCACTTGGGAAGAAATTTCCAGCTGGCCTCTTCACTTCCACCTTAGTCAGAAGGAAAATTGCTTCTCCCATAGTCATGTTCACACATGAAGTGGTGCAAGTATCCAGAATTGTTCAATTCAGATATCTGCAAATTATAGAGCTAGCAAGTAATCTACACTTCATTCCCTGGTCCTTGTGTCAAAAATTTTCCTTTCTTTCACTGGAAAAAACTTGCATAATTTTTTTCTCTTTAGCTTTTGTTACAGAAAGTTTCAGACTCTTACAAATAAAAGGTAATCTAGTGGACTCATTTCTTTTTTTATTTTCTTTGAAACCATCTATTGCTGTTTGTTGATTTTTTTGTTTCTGTATTATAATACCATGTATATATTGTTGCTGCCACATTTATATGCTGTAACAATAGTTTTTAAACATTTCAGTTTTTTAAAAAATGAAATAGTCTAAACCATACACCTCCAAGTTGGTCCGACAGTTGTGGGTTATTGTTAAACTGAACCATTCACTTCCAGTGACTAGCACTAACAATTACGCTAATTGCCATTCTTAACCTCGAAAGGATGCCTGAATGCAGAATTTTATGCTGTTTTACTGATAATTATGTTTTAATATTTAGTAGCAATGCATTTATCACCTTCAGTTATTTTTTTTGTTGCTTTTTCCGCATTTTTGCTTTTATGCTGAATAATTTTATATCAATCCTAAGTTAATTATACATTATTCATATTTTAAAATTTTAATAAAATAATATCATTGTACTCAAATAAAAATTCATGATATTCCACAGACACTAATTTTTAAGTGAAAATTTCAAGAGCACATGAGGTCACAGCTATCTGGGTCACTACTAAGTGACAGTATCACTAGTCATAGGTTGATGCAAATTGTCTGTGCAAGCTGAATAGAACTGCAAAGCACAGGCAGTATAAACAATCATTTTCTTCATAGGCAGACAGAATGTATTATTCTTAAACTGGAGAGCTTGCTATCACTTTGAATAATGAGTTTACTTACAAACATATTGTAAAGAATGGAGTGATTTTAAACTGTTTTTCTTTTTCCCTCTTTAGGGCAACTGTGCATTATATTCACTGGTCTGTTTCAGAGCTTTTATTCCACAATTACTACATGATTGTGGAATGATTTTGTGGAAAATAGCCTATTATTTGCCTGACAATATAACACTAAAAATGCTAGAGTTTTTTTTTTTTTTTTTGTGGTGGTGGTTATACATAAAGCAACCTGTTACATGAACCTTACTGAACTACTTTTAGGAATATTGGTTATAGTCTGGAATTCTCGTATAGTCTTTGTTTATTCTTTCAATATATTATATATCTTTTGCAGGCACTATGGAGTTAACTAAATTAATTTTTTGTGTGTGTGATCTAACAAGAGTTAGCTGAGAAACAAAACACAGCCAAAGGCACCAGATTACCAAAATTGTTTTGTACCTATGCACGTAAGAAATCATGCTTGTTGCTAAGAGAAATAAGTTTTAAGACTGATTTTTCTACACTGAGGGACTTATTATTTAATTGGAGAGTTAAGATGCATAAACTGTGTTTTGCTACAAACCGTAATTTATGTTGTTGTATAAAAAGATAATTATTTCTAAATTTAAGCTTGGGGCAGGGTAAAGTAAAAAGGAGATAGTATTCATAATAATAGTGACATGACAAATACAAATCAAAATTGTTCCCATGCTATGCTGAATTATGTGATAGAATATAACAGTGATTAGGTGGAAATTTTTAAATTTTTTTATTTTTATTTTATTTTTTTGTACCAGGGATTGAACTTAGGACCTTGTGAATGACAGGCACGCACTTAAGCTGCTATATCCCCAGCTAGGTGGAAATTCTGAGGAAGGAAGATGTAGTATAGAGGTCTGATGAAAAGTGACCTTAAAACTGACCAGCGGCAATTCAGAAGTCATTCTGGTGATTTTTGCCAGGAGAGGACCTATAATGAACACATCAATTTGGCAGGAGTAGAAATTTGGGTAGGGAAATAGTAGTAAGTGACCTGAAGAGTTTCGATTGCGAGCAATATGATCTTGAGAGTTACTATCTTAAAATAAGCAATAGTAGTTATTACCTCCTAAGCTTGGTTGAATGATGCTTGATTTGTACTTTACATGATTAGTAATATTATCTAGAACACATGTTTTAAACTTTTGAGAATGCTTGGTAATGTGCAATATGAATTGAGCTGAGAGATTGACAGCAGGTCAACCCAGTGCAGATCCTTGATACAGATTTGCATGTGACATTGTCATGGGCTCTAGTCCTCTAGCAGAACTCATGGAAGACATTGCCATAGGCTGTAGGTCTTNGCTGGACTTGTGCACAACACTGCCATGGGACCCAGCCCCTCAAGTAGATTCTTTGGGTCTCTAGTGCGTGGACAGCTCTCTTGTACTCTTCTGCATTTGGCTTTTTCGGTGAATATTATAAAAATAATCCTATAAATTATGTGTCCTTTATTAAATCTGTTCTCTTGCAGACCCCGACTACAACAAGGGGAGAGCAATATACCCAATTAGCATGTGTCACCTGATGGAGATAGGTTCTCAGAAGTATGCTTTTAGCCAGTTTTGTCACATGTGAACATCATAGAATATATTTTACACAAATTTGTACATCAAGCTATATGGATCATAGTCCTAAGACATTTGTACCATACAGTATAGCCCATTGCTGCTAAGGCCACAATGAACAAAACAGCAGGGAAAATGATGCAATTGAGAGATGTGGTTAGTATGGTGTGTATGAGTGTGCTGCCTGTGTAACAGCATGCTGTATACAGTAAATTCTTTTTCTTTTAATGAGTAGAAAGAATACACTCAAAGAATGATAAAATCATTATATTAAGTAGATAAATCAGTACACAGTCATTTAAGATTATTACATACTGTACATAAATATAGGCTCTACTTAGGTATGACTGGTAGCTTAAGTTTTGTTTATACCAGTGTCCCAACAATGTGAGTGTTGTGCTACTGTGCTATGCTGCATATTATGATAGCTATGACATCAGTAGGTGGAAGGATTTTTTTCTAGCTCCATTATAATTTTATGGGACTGTCTATCATTGGTCAGATTGCTGTTAATATGTGTTGCATGTTTTAAAGGTACAGTTCAGTAGTATTAAATACATTCATAACGGGTTACAAACATCACTACCACCCACTTCCAGAACACTTTTCATCTTGCAAAATGAAAACTTTATACCCATTGAGCATTAAATGCCAATGGTTCCCTTCCTCTCACTCATAACTACTCTCCCTCCCTCTTTCCCTCTCTTCCTCTTTCCTTTCCCCTTCCCTTCTTCCTCCCTCCATCCCTTTTTCCTTGTTTAAAAAATTTTAAGCACATTTCTGAACCTCTTTCACAGCAAATAAGAGTCCTTTTTGTCTTAGTATATTCCTCTATCAGTTCAGAGAAAGAAGTGTGTGATACATGTTAGAACTATTCAAAGAAAGTAATGTGTAAGGAAAACTTCTGATACCAAAATTGATACTTAGCGAGTATTGATTTCCTTCCCAGTTATTTGCCATCTCAGTAAAAACCAAAACAAACAAAAAACTTCCATTATCATGTTTCTGTTAAGGGGCACTGGGAAAAAAAAATCAAAATAATTAAAATGTATCATAAATATGAGGAAGAGTAGTAGAAGTATAAAGATGGATAGAAAGGAGACAAACTCATTTTTTCCCATATTACCTAAAAACTCTGGGTCAGACCCCTGCTCAGATCTGGGAATAGCCATATTGTTTAAGGAATCCCTATATTTTAAAGTTTATTAGCCCTGAATTTACCTTGTCTATCTCATTCTGCTAAAAGACCAAAAAAAAGAGAAACTAAAATAGTTGTCAGGGTTTGCAGGGACACTTAATTTTTAGTTTGCACAATATCCAGTTCCAGACCCACCTGAAGACTCTAAACCTACAATCACTTCAGAGCTGTGTAGACAACCCCAGAATGATATTACTTCCCCCAAACTGGAACAATTACCCTATGGCAGGAACTGAAGCAGCTCCCCTTCTAAGAAAGAACAGCCATCTCATGGGAACTAAATTATCACTCAAGTCATGAGAATTCCAGTAGAGCTACAGAACTAGAAGTGAATAATGGTCCACCCTGTAGACCCTGTACTAAATACATTAAACAGTTACAATTTTAAGAATAAGTGCAGGCCGGGGAGATGGCTCAGTAGAATAAGCGCTTCCCTGGCAAGCGCAAGGCCCTGAGTTCAATCCCCGGTTCTGCCAAAAAAAAAAAAAAAAAGGAATAAGTGCTAGCCTGACAAAACGCAAGGTCCTGAGTTCAATCCCCAGTACCACCAAAATAATAATAATAATAATTTGCAATAATTGCCAAGAATATATAGTATCAATCTTTGAGTAGATTTTAAATTTTATTAAAGTTCCCCAAAGATGGGGGCTGGGGAGATGGCTATGGACTTAACACAGTTTTGCTTCTCCAATGAGAAAAAAAAAAATAAACTAGTCTAATCCTGTTATTCTTTCATTTTTGTAGCCCAACAACTTCTTGTTCAATTATGTTCATTTTTTAAACATTAATAGTTGAATCGTTCATATAATTCAGAAAATATTAAATATTGCTATGGAATGTAGTTTTGTAAATTCACATGCCATATAATTGAGGAGATAGAAAGGTTTACTTGGGAACTTCAAAAACTTTAGAGCTTTATTTTATCTACCACTTAATTTAGGTAAACATTCCTGCATTAAAAATAAGATGTTCCACTGAGGTCCCCACCTAAGGATTTAATACCCATTGCATTAGGATCTACACCACAGTTAGTGCTGAAGAAATGTAGAAAAAAAATCCACACTTTTTTTTTTTTTAAGTGTATTCAGTACAGGGTCTCACTACATAGATCAGACTCATAGCAATCCTTCTGTTTTCAGCCTCCCACGTGCTGGGATTACAGGCATGCACCACCACGCCCAGCCCAGGCTCTATCGCTGTTTCAGCAGGGTCAGCACGGCACATCGCGGATCGAATTCCAGCCCTGTGCTCTGCCTAAGCAGACGCTTTAGTCCACTGATCTATCTGGCCAGCCCAAGACACCCTTAGTTTTAATCCATTTAGCAGTTAGTGTAATTTACTTTACAGCCATGTGCTTTAATCCATTGAATATAAGAAAATTCATAGGTAAGAGTTGAGGTGAATTTCTGTAAAGTAAGGCGGACTCAGAAAGACAAGTCTTGTGTATTTTCTATTAGGAAATCTTTACCAAAAAAAAAAGAAAGAAAGAAAATGAAATTCAAAGTGAAAGTTTTATTGTAGAAGAGGAAGGGAATAAGGGGTAACAGGGCGTAAGAGAAGATAAGGGGGATGATATCAAAATATGTAGCAGCATGCATGAAAATAGCACATTGGAACCCAGTTTTTATAAAAGTTAATATACATTAATAGAATGTATTTTTAGAAGAATTAAAAGTATTTTTACAAGTGCCTGGTATAAAATTTCTTCAAATAAATAATACTAAATAAATAAATGTTTATTAAAAAGCCTTGAGTATAGTGGCTCATGTCAGTGATCCTAGCACTTTGGAGGCAGAGAGGTTGTCTGTAAGTTTGAAGCCAGTGTAGGTTATATAGTGAGTGAGTTCAAGACCAATTATATTTCACTGAACCAAAAAAGGAAACCCTGTCTCAAAAATTAAGTAAACAAGCAAACAAATATGCTTGCTTTTTGATTTTAGTGGAGCATAAAAAAGACTTTCTTGGTTTCTCCAATTTCTGCTTTGAAATTCTTTTCTGACTTTTTAATGCATTTAGTACAGGGTCTCACTACATAGATCAGACTCATAGTAATCCTCCTGTTTTCAGCCTTCCAAGTGCTGGGATTATGGGCATGCACCCCCACCCCCAAATTTAGCTACATTATTCTGTCCAGAATGATTAACTTTATGGGGGTATATTTATGCCATTCATTACAAGTATATAAGCAGTTTAGTCCTATTCAGTGGACTAATGCACAGAATTGTAAACTAAAGTACACTAAGAGTTAAGTTGGCTTTATGAATTGGAGTGGGGGATATAGAGCACTTTGGGGGAAAAAGTAATAATTTGTTATAAGAACTGGGCAGTTTGGAGGAACTAGATGAATACCTGTGCTTAGAGTGAGGGAGGGCAAGAATAGTCAAGATGACATTGCAGAAGCAGGAGCATGGAAATTGTAGTAAGGAATTTGCTGAGTGATGAGGTTGGATGGTAGGTACTAAAGCCTCTAAAGCTATTCCCACAACTCTAGAATGCAGGTAGTAATACCTCAGAGATAGGCCAGGTGGAGTAACAAGAGCAGTACTTAACCTGAAAATACAGTAAGCCACTCCGTAATTGGCAAGGTGCTTGGCTGCTTGCTTTCTCTCTTTCTC
>NDGM011056929.1:0-11450 GCA_002564305.1 Octomys mimax
CATCTATATCTATATCTATATCTATATCTATATCTATATCTATATCTATCAACATTTAGACAGGATCAAATCTCTCCAGGATAATATCTGGGCTTTTAGGTGTAACTAAAAGAAATGGGTAAAGAGAAAGTTATTTCAGTTACCACTTAAGTGAGATTTTCATTTTCTGGTGACTGTTTTTATTAAGATATGATGTCTGGAAGGAAGGCCAACATTGGAGAAGGTCGAAGAAACCTGTGCTGTTGTCCAGCAATAGGATGATGTTTCCTCTATAGCCAGATTACTCAGGGCTCCTCCATGGAGATGACAGGTAGATTTAACAGTCCCCCCAAGGGGAGGAGGCAGAGCGCTCCAAGGCCCTTTAGTCTTGCTAGACCAGCTGGGAAGATGAGTCTGAGCTCTGGAGCCTCCACCTCAGAGTGCAGCCTCACTTTTAGTGGAAGCCTTTGCAGTCAGGGCATGGTTTGGGGGGCCTCTTAAGGCAATCCCTTTAACAGTGGCTTGGCTTTCCAAAATTGTACCAGTTGAACCTAGTCCTTGAGCTCTTCTTAGAGCCTAGAAAATCAGACCTAGGGTCTGTTCTTTTTTAAGGCCACAACAAAGCCACTTTTTGGCCTCTTTGTTTTCTCTCTTTGGCTTTTTCCCAGTCCCAATTATAGAATACTAAGGAGGCTTTTTACCTAAAATATGAAGTGAACTATCTGGAGCAAAAGCTATCCTTTGTAGCTTTTTTCTAACATCTGGGGCTGGTTGGATAATACACTTGTCTTTAAGCAAAATCTGTCCTTCTATTGTATCAGGAGCTTTGCACATATGTTTTATCCATGCTTCTAGTGGATGATCTAAGAAGCAGATCACCTTTCTCCTGAAAATATAGCTGACAATTTAAAATAACTAGAGGACTTGGTTTTTGTCCTCTTTAGCCTTTCAAGAATATACACTTGAAAATGTTTCCTGCCCCAGTTTCTTGTCTGGCTGTTAGGCCAGCAGGGGTCTTGGGTAGGGGAATTACTTGGGCTCCAGTGAGAACTGGTTGTTCCCCTGGCTATCTTCTGACTGTTTAAAATTAATGATATGGGCTGGCCAAATAGCTTAGCAGATTAAAGTGCCTGCAAGCAGGTGCAGGGGACAGGGGTTCCATGCCAGGGCCTGCTGTGCCTGCCCCGCTCCCGGCGTGCACTGAGACAGCAATTGAGACTGGGCATGGTGGCGCGCTCCTGTAATCCCAGCTCTTAAGAGGCTGTAAACAGGAGGATCGCTACGAATCCAATCTAGTAGTGAGGCCCTGAATACCCTGTAGACCCTTCCCTAAAATACAAAAATAAATAAATAAAATAAAATAACATTAATGATATGATAGTCATCCCCAAATGTAATAGCAGCTCGTAACATTGCTTGTCTCTTATTAGAAGTCAGTGTTTGATTTAAGAGTAACATGATGTCTTTCCAGCCCAATTTATCGGTCTAAATAATTCCTCTGAAGACATCAATGTACTTATGAGGGTTATCTGAAAAATTTCCTCGTTCTATCTTGACTTGATCTAAGTTACTGCAAGAAAGAGATATCTGAATGTGGGTAGTCTCATATAGATTATAATTAGAGTTTGAGCATAAATAAGAATTATTTCTTAATGTAAAGAAAGTTTGAACATAAGGCAGTTCTGACCATTTCCCTCTTTTTCTTTTTACAGCATTTTAATTGTAAAGAAACACCATAATTAGTACTTCCCTTTGCATTCCATTTTACCTCTAGAGGGTAGGCCATGTGTGTGTGTGTGCAAAAAAATTTTAAATGGCTCTTTGTAGACACATAAAGGCCAAACATCTTCCAGTGCTTAAGAATGCATTCTAAAGTGGTAAGAGAGTTCTTTGAGCACCCCATGTCTGAGATACAAAAAGAAATAATTTGGGCATCCTATTTTTATTTATTTCTATTTGAGTTCTGTACTCTCAAGGTGTCCCTCACGTAGAGTCCATTGGAGGGCAGGTGGATGCCCCAAGCACACAGCCCCAGTGACTAACCTCCCCCCGCTAGGTCCGCCCCTAGAGGTACCTGCACCTCCCAAAAGCACCACTGTCTGAGGCGCAGACCTCCAACACACGGCCTTCATGGAAAGTCCAGACTCCACAGTCCAGGAGGGATGTTCTGCAGCCTGTGCTTGGCTTCTTGGCACCGATATTGGAGGATCTGGGATTGCAGTCTGAAGAAGGGAGGATTGTGCCATTTTTCTGTTAGATTTAAGCTGAAAAAAAAGTAGAGGGTTTGTTTAAGTGGGGCTCTCAGGCTGCATTGGGGTCTGTCAAAGGGCAGCAGTTCTCATCTGAGGAGGGACTTTGGGGCCTCTGGATAACACCATGGGAGGTCGAGGGGCAGTGGCCAAGCCTGTGCAGGGTGTGGGAAGAGGAGCTCTGTATTGCGTGACCATGAGGTCTAGTTCCACATTCAGGGGCTCTGACCTGGATGAATAATGGACCTGTAGCCCACAGCACAGTGACAGCAGGTTATCAGCCATAGAAAGAGGCATTAATATGGCCCCAGGGCAGCCTTGCTGTGTAGCCACAGATGGCCACACTGAGGAAGCAAATTATCTTCCACAGAGGTCAGAGTTGTGACCTGAGGACAAAGCTGGGACTTCAATTGCCTGAGCTTCAGCTTTTGGGGAAATTCTTTTAAAAAGCCTCCAAACTTTTTAACCTTCTAACATGAAACTAGCTTTGCTAATCATCCAACTGTACTGTGATGACATCTTTCAGTACTGAATTTTTCACCTGCACTGTCTGGATGGATGAAGTGCCAGGTATACATCACTTAAGATGGCCTGTATCTGAACACATACACACAGATGTCAGGCCCTGTGCCACCCAGCTGGAGAGCAGCTCCCCAACAGAATATTCAACACTTAACCTTATTATCACCATGTCAAGGTGAAGCTAGAATTTGGGGGGAGCTGCCGCAGAACCCTATGTATGTTGAACACTGTGCCACTGACATATATGCCAGACTCTGGGAAAATCTTAAGGAAGGAATCACATTTGAGAACCTGAATAACATTTCTCACTTAGTGCCACAGCTGAAGATGGGTTAATAAAATTGCAACATGTTTAGGATGTTTTCTCTCAGTCCACACACACAGTGATGCAGACAGGTATTTCACTCTTGTGAAAGAATATTTTTGATGTCTTGCTAAGTTAACCAAAGCAAGCTAAGAAATGTCATGGGTTCAATGCTTAGAAACACATGCGCATTTGTATACACTTTGCAAGGCCCATAGGGATGCTCAGTACAGCGATGGCCACAGGTAAGTGGAGCCCTAGCTAAGGGCTCTGTCATGTGCTGCCTTATTAGTGCTCTCGACAACTTCTGCAGCAGGCATTCGTAGTCCCAGCTCATTCAGGAAGACATCTGGGCACTCAGAGACATTATGTAGCTATGTCCAGGTCACATAGCTACTAAGAGCCAGAGCCCAGGCCTGTCTGACTTCCAAGCCATGTTCATAATCCTCTTGCAATATAAACTTCCAGGGATGTTTTGGCTGTATCGATACCCAGGTGCTGAGAGCATTGCTATTTATTATTTTCTAAGTTATCTGACTCTTTTTTAAATTTCATGTATTCTTCTAATATTTATTTATTTATTTATTTTGTACAGGGTCTCACTACATAGCTCAGACTCATAGTGATCCTCCTTTCTCAGCCTCCCTGGTGCTGAGATTACAGGCATGTGCTACCATGCCCAGTTTTGGTGGCCTGCACAGCAGGTGGCACTGGAGATCAAACTTGGGTACTTGCATTTGCCAGCCCTGTTTGTTTTATTTTAAAATTATGATAATAGCTATTATTGGTGCTGGGGATTAAACTCAAGGTCTCTTATTCTATCACATAACTAAATTTTGATTCAAAAAATACATTTTAATATTACTTGTGTGTCTAGTCAAATATGTATGTGTATTCCCCCTAGTTGGATAGGATTAGAAGTCATTGCAAATAGAAACCCAGCCTGAACATCTTAGTGACTTAGAAAGATCCTGTACCAAAATAAATACAAAGGGCTGGGATGTAGGCCCTGAGTTCAATTCCCAGTGCCAACAAAACAAAATGACAACAGAAACAAAAGCTCTACAGAGAGACTATCTGACTCCTGGTCTAGCGCTTGACTGTCCACAAGGAACTTCTAGGAAGAGCTGTTCTAAAATTGAAACAAAGCCCAGGATTTAGGTGGGGGTGGAGCTTCACAGTGGGACAGCATGCTGAGTCTTCTAAGCTGCATGCCTGAGAGTCCCATCACCCATTAGCACAGGGAGGGAGTGATGTCACAGGCACTGAAATCCTCTCTTGCTGAGACAGTTTTATGGCCAGATGGGTGCTGACCTGTGGCTGGCCAACCATGCTGTCCCTTCAGAAAAGGAATCTACCTTCTTCTGCTCTTATTGAGAATCCCATCCTCGCTGTCCCTTCTCTTTCTACCCTTGTGACACTACAGAGGGGAGCTCTTGTGGTATGAATCTGGCTTTCTTCTCTTGAACCCAGGCCTTTACTCTTAATTTAAAAATAAAACTGATGTCCTAGAGTTTATCACTAATTTCACTGGCTACTGCCCCACCATACCATCGTCACCTTCATTACTGCCACCACCTCATCATCTCCATGAGATTCCTAAGCTCCATGCCTCATCCCTGGCTGAGGTTGTGATATCCTTGACCTTGGATATGGTTATAACTTTGGGTCAAAAGAGGAAAGACAATGATGACTTCATTTTTCTCACTGGATTTTGGGAGATGCAGATAAATAACATATCAGTTGATAGAGTCTCATTTGTGTGCTAGTCTCATTTTGGAGGCAGAATAGTGTTGTGGGTAAGGGAAGCTGCTCCAGACTGAGGCTTGGATCTTGGTCCCATTCCTCACTCATTCTGTGACTTTGTTAATCGCCTGATGCCTCTGTTTCTTTATCCCTAAGACAGTTGATCTGCCCATCCAATTGTGGGAGGCATAAGTGAATAATAGTAGTAAAACATTTGGCTTACACATGTTTGCTTACTGTTGCTTACCTAGTAGCATGCCTGGCAGGGGCAGAATCCATCTGTCCTTTTAAAGCAGAATACAGTAGGAGCTGGAAAATACCCAGAGAATAAATGAATGGATGGATGAACAGGTACATGGTAAGTGCTTAAAAATACTATTATTATTGTCAAGCCTTTTATTCTTCCATCACTCCTCCTATAAGGATAAAAAGCAGTCAGGCGTGGCAGCACTGCAGCACTATGGGATTCTAGGGCAGGAAGATCACAGTTCAAGGCCATCTAGGAGAAAATTAGTAAGACCATGTCTCAAAAATTTAAAACCACTGGAGATGAAGCAATAGTGGTCAAGCGCCCCTGGGTTTCATCCCAGTATGGGCTCTCCTCCCCATACTTGGAGGGGAGTTTTACTGAGTTGATTTTTATTTTCTTTTTTCTCATGTCCACTGACAGTTGGTAATGAAGCTGTTAATATGAGGAGATAGGCAGATGCAGCTAGAAGGGGGAGGAGGGTTTGTAAATAGGATAATTATCTCACCAAACAATTGAGAGTGGAGTCATAGCAACCTGCTCTCCTAGGACATTGTCCTGCTCCATAATGTTTTCTGTATCTTCTTCCTTCCTTTTCAGCTAGTTGTAGGGAAAACAGGACTTATGAAACTCTGCAGTCATGACAAGAGTCTCAGAAAAATGATACCATGTCCTGGGGCCACAGTTTCCTTTCCAGGGTGAGGACACCACAGTGCTTGCTGTTCTGTGGGAGGCATCAGGGCTCAGCTCTGCCAGCCCAGGGCTAGAGAGCCTTTGAGGTCTCAGCTGGCCTGCATCTCATGGTCTCGCCCAGGGACCAGAGTATCCCTCCCCAGGCCCTTGCACAGAGGGTGAGGGCAGGACTATTTGCATGACACTGAGATGCCAGTACCTTTCTCATGCTCCTCCTCTCACACAACTCATTGGGGTTCTTAGGGCGTCCATACTGCAACCAGCCTTTAAGAAATGACCACATGTAGAGGGCTGGTGCTGTGTCACCCAAGAATTTCATGATTCACTGAAAAGGCCATTAACACCCATCTATCTCCCTTTTCCAACATTATGTCTGAGTGGGACCAATTCCTCACGTACCTCAGCCAACCTCAACTGCCACTCAGTGACTGCAGAAGCCAATGGGAGAATTAAATGGCCTTTTCTTTCTTTCTTTCTTTTTTTCTTTTTTTTTGGTGGAACCGGGGATTGAACTCAGGCCCTTGCGCTTGCCAGGGAAGCACTTTACTCCACTGAGCCATCTCCCCAGCCCCCCATAAATGGCCTTTTCTTAAGCTGCATAAACTGTACCTGCACCAATGTAAAGCAACCACCCTCTGTGTGTGTGTGTGTGTGTGTGCATGTGTGTGTGTATGTATATGTGCGTGTGTTTGCATGTGTATGTGCTGGGGCTTCAACTCATGCCTTGCATTCAACTATACCCACAGCCCTTGTTTCTTTTCCTATTCCTCTGTGTGTGTGTGTGTGTGTGTGTGTGTGTGTGTGTGTGTATGTGTGTGTGTATGTATATGTGCATGTGTTTGCATGTGTATGTGCTGGGGCTTCAACTCATGCCTTGCATTCAACTATAGCCACAGCCCTTGTTTCTTTTCCTATTCCTTTTGAGACGGGATGTTTCTACGTCACTGAGTTGTCTAGGCTGGGTTCAAATTCTCAGTCCTCCCACCTCAGTCTCCCAGCATGCTGGGATTATAGGTGTGGGTCATCACAGCCAGCTTGAAATGCCATTTAAAAATATGATCTCCTAACAAACTTGCCTTCTGAATAAAAACAGAACACTAAATATGAAAATCAACCATCTCACTTCCACAGTTACTCTTTCATTATGAAGGTCCTCCAGTTAGGCTTGGTAGTGCACACCTGTCATCCCAGCATTTGGGAGGCTGAGGCAGGAAGTCATGGTGCGTTCAAGGCCACCCTGGGCTACATAATGAGTTCAAGGCCAGCCTGAACTACAAAGTGAGACCCTCTCTCAAAAATAAGTAAATAAACAAATCTTGAAACCACATTATTATAGGCAAGGATAAATTCCATTCATAGAAAAATCATTGTGGACAACAGAAAGAGAAGGAGTCAGTCAACTTATTTTTGAAAGGAGAATAAAATTATAAAGAAAGGGAAGAAACTACAATGATAGCTCACTGGTGAATACCTCTGAGTTCAATCTTCCTGCTACTCAAACAGCAAAATTTGAAAGAAAAAAAAAAACAACAAACTCTGCTCAGTGTTTGTAACCTTGGCAGTCAAACCAAAAATCCAACTTGAAAAAATCCCTGGATGGAGGGTGAGTGAGTCACATGTTGTGTCTCACCTCAGACACAAAGGGTGACACTTCATTCTAAGCCCCATTCTTGCCCAGATGACATATAGTACTTGTGACAATATGTAAAACATTCATTATTGTGCTTTTCTTTTATACCTTATTTGCATAAAATATCATTGTGATGGCTCCCAAGAAAGTTAGTGGCACAGCAGTGCAGCTAAGAGGCAAGCTGTGAGAGGCACAATGAAGAAAAAAATCATTGAAAAATTGGTTAAAGTTCTGGAAAATGGGTTTATAAGTGTAATTTTTGGGCCTCAGAACCTATTGTTTGGTTTTCCATTATTTTTTGTGAGAAAAATATGAACATTTCTCAAACTTTTCGGTGTTCAAACATGAATCTGGAACAAATTGAGTTTGACAACCTAAGGCGTTGCTGTGTATGGCCAACGCTTCTTACAAAGGTGACATGATGTCATTGCTGACACACACAGTCAGGCTTATGAGCTGTAGGAACGGGTTGCCTCCTCAGCGGCTCTGTGCCCATGGGAGCTGAATGTCTAACAGAGATAATGCTGGGATTGCTGGGATGCAATGTGAGGAGAGGATGGGCTATTCAGAAAATGGTGCTAGGATAATTGCTTCTCCATATGGAAAATATTATAATTCTTTCCACACTACATAAAAATACAGATGAAGTTACAGACCTAAATATGAAAGGCAAAGCTATATAACACTTACAGTTATAGTTTGGATATTTTTACTGTCCACAAAGGACCATGTATTGAAGTCTGAGGCCCTAGGCCCCAGCTCTTGTTGCTTTAGGAGGTGGAGCTTAGAGAAAGGAATTCAGGACTTTGGGGCGTGTTCTTGGAGGGGACACTGGGACCCAGCCACTTCCTGTCTTTCTTTCTTTTTGCTTCCTGGCTGTCATGAGGTGAGCAGGTGTCCTTTGTCATGTGCTCCCAGCCCGATGCACTGTGCGTCTAGGGCTAAAGCAGTAGAACCAAGAGACCATAGACTGAAACTGCTGCTACAATGAACCAAACCCCCCTTTCTACCTTAAGTTGATTGTCTTAGGTATTTTATCACAGTGAGAAAAAGTAACCAGTTTCCCTTCTAATATAGGAAAATACTTTTGTGAAATTAAGGTAGGCAGAGATTTCATAAGCAAGACAGAGTAAGCATGAACCCTAAAAGAAATCATTAATACATTTGACTACATTAACACTGACCACTTTTGTTTATCAAAGGACACCACCTGAAAAGGCAAAAATGATGAGCCACACAGTGCAAGGAGATATTTTCAATGCACAAATGATTAGTATTCAGGCTAGGTAGAAAAGTCCTATACCTCACAAAGAAAAAGACAGTGTAACAGAAAAATAGGCAAAGGGCTTGAACAGTAATTTCACAGAAAAGGAAAAATAAATGGCCAATAAACATGTGCAAAGATAAAACCACAGTGTCATGCCATTTTCCACCCCCTAGATCAACAGTAATTTAAAAGTCTGATAATATCCAGTGTTGATCAGCTTGGGGAGCAAATGCTTGTCTGCTACAGGGAGTGTAAATTGGAAAAACCAGTTTCAAAAACAACTCGGCATTATCTGATGAAGATGTGGGCATACGTACAAGTCTGTAATTCTACTCTTGCTAGCATTAGCCTGGGCAAGCCTTGCACAGAGGCACCAGGAGGTGTGTTCATAGCGATAATGCTTTAGCAGCAGAAAGTGGCAATGTTCACAGTCCAATAGCAGTACAACAGTGCGTAGTATCTGCTTATAATAGAATATGATACAGCAGTGAAAATAAACTACAAACTCAATAATATTAAAGTGCAAAAGCAGGGCTGGGGAAATAGCCTGGTGATCTAAGCACCTGCCTGGCAAGGGCAAGGACCCCAGGGTTGATTTCCGGTACCACATTCCATGTTGGCCACCAAAGCTGGGCGTGGTAGTACATGCCTGTAATCCCAGCACTGGGGAGGCTGAGACAGGAGGATCACCATTATCCCAAGCTGTATAGTGAGACCCTGTACCAAATAGATAAATAAATAATTTTTAAAAAGATGCAAGAGGAGAATCCTTGAGTATAGTTCACTTATTCGCATGTAAAAGCTTTGCCCCCATATATACATGGGGGCAAAAGCATAATGAGAGGCATGAGAATGATAAACACTAGATTCTGGGCAGAGCTTTCATCTGTGCCACGGAAGGGAAGGAGCCAGGCAAGAGACCAGAGTGGGGATCCTCTAACCTTTTTGTTAACTGGCTCATGGGTATATGACAGAATGATTGTTAAATCTTTCTTTATGCCTTACATAGATAAATAGAGATCTTTTTGTATTAAAAATTCATGGGATTAGTAAACATCAAAATTGGATTAGTCAGTTATTGCTAAGACGGAGTGGGGATGAGATCAAATGCATTATATTATAGTCTCTATAATATTTTATTACATTTAAGTCAGACATGAGCTACAAGATTTAATGAGGCTGAAAAGTGGACACAAGAGGGATGATATAGAAATTCTCTGTAGTTTTTTTTTGTTTGAATTATTTGATCAAAGTAATACAGTAAAAGGAAAATGCATAATAAATTGTATCACAAAATGAGAGGACAGAGGGAATTCATCAGACTGCTCCATCTGGCTGTGATAGACACTGAAGGAAACAGATTATGTACAATGCCTTCCATTTTTCAAATACTTTTTTTTTTCCAGTGAAGATGTCATTACTTTCATAATTAAAAAATCTAAAAAGTTCTTTCAACCTATTTGTCACTTTCTGAAAATGGAACACTAAGATGAGACTACTGGGTGCATTCCACAGAGAGTTGTCCCTTCCGTGTGTATTAAGGAGAGTGTATCCAAAGCCTCAGTCCAAAAGTGAAGTGGTGAGCAATCTCTGGCTCAGGTCCAGACTGCCCTGCGAAGCGCCTGGCTCTGCCCCTTCTGGAGTAGATTCCTTTGCTTGTTTGTTTCTTATCTTTTTCCTGGTGCTAGAGATGGAGCCCAGAACTTGGAACCTGCTAGCAGTGCTTACCGGGAGCTACACCCCAGCACACTGTGAGGAGTTCTTGGTTCCTCAGAGCCTCAGTTTCCTCCTCTGTAACTGGGGCTTAAGACAGTGAAGCTCTCTGGGAGTGATCTCTCTGGGAGTAATTGAAGGATTGTGTGAGTTAATATCTCATCCCAGGGCTGGACACACACCTTGCACCTAACAAACACATTGTGTACATTGGATAAATAAATGCAAGGCACAGTGAGGGGACATTTGAAGGGAGAAATTGAAATAGGAGAGTGCTAAAATGTCCAGGGACTCTCACCAGCCAGAAACTGATGTAATGGGTGGCATTGGGCTCCAGCATGGGGATTGATTCTGTAAACCCTTTCAGAGAATAAAAGAAGGAGAGGCCTGAGATAGCAGCGAATAGAAGTTCTTGGGACAGTCTGCTGGTGAGGGGAGTGACAAGTCCCACTGCAACTCACAGGTTATCACAGGGCACGGAGTCTAGTAGTGAAGTAGGCTTTCAGGCATGAGAGAGTGCTTGGGGAGAGGGGCTCTATGGATACATCGGGTGGGGTGCTCGCCTCTGGGGCCGTCTGGCCTTTCCCCACAGTCAGTTCTGTGGGAAGAGTCTGAAGCTGCGGTGGGGCTCTGCAGTTAAATAGTGAAGTTGACCAGCTCCAGACTGTAGGGGCCTGTAGTGACCATGCTGCCACAGAAGCACCATGTCTTGAGATTTGGGATAGCAGTTTCATCCTCTAGAGCATTTTTTACTCCATATGCTGTCCTGTTTCAGGCCCTGGGGTTCCTGAGAGAGTATGTTCCCCACCTCCCTGAATGGTGATGTAGCTTCCTATCTCAGTGTTTTCACCGGTGACAACCATGCGCTGCTTCCAGGCATTTTTCCTGATGCTTGCTAGGGACAGGTCTGTGGCCTTCAGCCTGAGTGAGCACAGGCATGCTGGGCAGCCTGTGCCATTGGAGAAGTGTGTTGTGAACAGAGGTGTTTGAGATGCTGTCTGACAGGACCTGTTTCACTTGGGATTTTATCCTTCTGGTCCCAGAAAGAAAGAAAGAAAGAAAGAAAGAAAGAAAGAAAGAAAGAAAGAAAGAAAGAAAGA
>NDGM011056932.1:0-12953 GCA_002564305.1 Octomys mimax
CCTGACTGCTTTGTTGAAGCAGCCACTTAAAGAACTGAGCTAAGGGGCAGGCCCCCACTATGATGAATTTTTATAGACTGCAACACAAAATTATAGGTTATTTTTCACAAATAAAAGAAACGTGAATTAGTAAAAAAAATAAATAAATGGAACTTATAATTAGACTTCACTAGAAACAGGCATCAAAGGTGAGTACAACATTCTAAATAAGAGCTTATGCAAAAATAGTTGACATAGAACAAATAAACAGATGCATAAGTATGTCATACGCGAATAGAAAACATTGATTGGTTAAAAGGACACCCGCTTGAGTGACACTTGAAATAGTCAGCACATAAACAAACATACTGTCCAATTGACAGTCATGGGAATAGGTAAGGCGTTACCGAAGGTTTCAGACAGTAAAGAGGTCTACAGAAAGGCACCAGTGTTGCTTGCTTCTCCAGAGGTGTCTGGCAATACAGCTGCATCTCATGGAGGACGCTCCGGGGACTGAGTCGGTCTTCATCCTTCTACCGATAGTACCTTCTGAAGGACCTCAGACGTGCTCTTCTGTTTTCCTTTATAGACTCATGCAGGTAGACAGTCGGAACACTTAGAATTTCACCCTTGTCATTTACAACATATCTTCTGTTACAATACTGTTTGTACCCAGCGTGAACTAAGAAATGGCAAGAGTTGGGCACAGGGTGGCAATCTAGTTTATAATAACATTCTTCAGTTAGATCTTTTTTTTTGCAAAAGGCAAGGAAAGTACTATAAAATCCCTGTGTTCAGGCTTTTATGTTTCATTACTTGTACAGAGGTTCCAAACCACGGTTCTCAAAGACAGTTAGGGCTTGTGTCTAGATGCCCTTCCAAAGTGTCATGTCCTCATCTGTGGGGCTTTTTGCAGGCGACTGGATCTAGGGTGTGTGATGCTGGGATTAAGGGTGTGTTATTACTAAATTAATCCTCTGATTGGATGAGCATTTTTTCTGGGTATGATAACAGGAATGGCTTTTCAGTGTGTGGTTGGAACCATCCAAAAGGCAGGTAGCCTGGGGTATTTGGAGCTGATCAGTCTCCCAATCTTGTGGATGAGCTTATAGAAAAGGATAAAATGAAAGAGATAATACAAGATGGTTTTTGGACATCCAGGAAGGTCAGAACTCTCTTGAAACAGAGTCTTCTCTGAACTGCCAGTATTTATTGGATATCGTATCAAGGGGCATGGAGAGCCTGCATGGAATAGCTGAGGTAAAACACATAAAAATGAGCAGGGTCTTGAGAAGTCAGAACAAAGACATTCTGAGCAATAAATCTTGCTAATTGAGAGAATTGTCTTATCTCTCAAGTTGGGAAGTCTATTGCTCTTGAATCCTGAGTAAGATTCAGTGCCTGCAGCTACAGTGTTATTTTGCCTTCAGAAACTGTGACTATGACAATAAATAAATAAAGAAACCTCTGGGCCAGCCAAATAGCTCAGCAGGTTAAAGTGCCTGCTTAGGCAGACACAGGGGTGGAAAGTTCAATCCTCAGGCCTGCCTTGCCGGCCCTGCCAAGTCAGGGCACACTGACTTGGCAATTGAGCCTGGGTGTGGTGGCGTGTGCCTGTAATCCCAGCACTTGGAAGGCTGTAAACAGAAGGATCAGTACGAGTCCAGTCTAAGCAGTGAGACCACATACACCCTTTACACCCTGTCCTAACTACAAAAAATAAAGAAAGAAACTGTCAATATGAGTCTTCCCAACACAGTTGGAGAACACTGCAGTCAGCAACTTAACCCTTACACATCCCAGTCATCCACACTGGGAAGGATAAAAAAGAAGGCAGGCTGTGGCTTGCTACTTACTGTTTCCTGCCTACTATTCCATGAGCTGTTTCTCTTCTGTGATGTCCCTCTGCCATGCTACCCTCCCTTTGAACCAGCCAACAATGGACTGAAACTTCAGACTGTGAGCTACAAGAAACCTTTTCTCCTCTAACTTTGAGTGCTGTGCATTTTGTCTCAGCAATGGAAAAATGTAACTAAAACAAAGAGGCCCCCAAGGAAGAGGAAATTGTTTATGAGGGGAGTAGGGGTCTCTCCCATCCATTTAATGAATCACCCTGAGAAGTCTCCTCAACTCCTCCTTATAACCCTCAGGCCAGTAAATCAATGCCTTCTTTGTACTTCTCAGACAGTTTTTAGCCTTGTAGGAAGGACATATTCAGTGTAGAGCTTCTTACCATTCTAACTCACAGCAAATCTTGCCCCTAATAGGTTTCAGTAGTAGAGAGGGCTTCTTGAGTGCATGTCCTTTTCCTTCCAACAATGGAAGCAGTGGTTAGGCCAGTTTTCAGGAGATCCTGATAGGTTTGCAGATGGGTTTCAAACCTTAACCCTTGCTTTTGACCTGCCATGGTGACATCTTTAATTTGTCTTGGCCATTTGCTATACCCAAGAACCCCAAGACCCAATTGCTGGACACAGCTTTCCTGTGTTCAACAACTGGGATCTAGATGGCAATGAAAGGAGAGAGCTGAGAAAGAGGCCTAAACTGTGGCTGCTGCAACTGGCAGTGCTTTATGTGCTCCCAAGTCATCTGAAGGAAATCCCAAGGTTAGTGAGGGAAAGGACCCCTGCTTTACAGGTAAGAAACTAAACACTGGGCATGCCATTGTACCACACCACCACCTGGACCCTGCTCTGTGTGTCAGGTAGCTGATGTGCCCGACTCACAGTGCTAGAGGGACTGTCTCCATTCTCCGAGAGGGATTGGGGAAGCCAAGACTCACTCCCACTCTGATGAAGAGGACAGGAAGGCCCCAAGGCAACCTGCGATGTCCTTCTCCATGAGCATCTCCATCTTCTGTGAGAACCCCTGGGATATCTTGGGTGTCATGGAATAAAGCCATCCCCACTTGAACTGCTTGAGGAGAATGACCAGCCAAAATAAAAGAACTATTCCTCTGAAGTCCTGGAAGACCAAAGGCTTCTTTTCAAAAAGTAAGATTCTAGTATTGCTCTAAGTACAGACAAGTAGGGTCAATAGTCACTCCTAATCCAACACAGCTTAAATGAGTACTTATATTTAGATTCTTGTTCTTAATTAGATCCATGATGTGAGTAATCTTGCTAGGGCTCCAGCTAATCTGATGTCTCTCTTTGCCATGTTTTCTCCTCCACAGGATGTGAGAAAATCTCTAATTTCTAGATCTGTCATGGTACACTTTTTATGACAGATGTCTGACCTTCTCCTTCTCATATTTTTGCTGTACATCCTCAAACTAGTAAAGTTTATCCCTTCATGGCTTCAGATGAATACCCAGACTATAGCCCTTGGCTCTTTTGAAAAATTCACTGAGTTTTCTTTCATTTTAGGCAGGCAGCTCAACAGTTCTTCATATATAGACACTGACAGTTTTTTTTTGTTTTTTTTTTTTTTCTCTTTTAACTCCACTGGTGAGCAACAACATCTCAAGGCAGTTGGAGAGAGCATAATCCACAGTAGGTAGGGACCACATTTTCTTTCATCTGGAAGCAGTTATACAAAGACAGAGACCATCACGATCTCATTATCCCATGAAGAATTATGGAGATTTATGTCTCAGGGGAAAATGAGGCAGGGCATTAGCATGTGGCCAGCTGGCGGGCAAGTGGGCAGGACCTGTCAATCACACACTTGGAGATGCATTCCAAGTGAAACAAGGCCTAAATCTTGCCCCGGGGAGCAACCTGAAAGTGCTGATTTTAATTCCTCTGGCACAAAAGCAAGCAGGATTTTGGCAGGTTGACCTAGATCTGATGTCAGTATGAGGAATGCGATAGATGCTGGCCATTAATCTCATGGCTACCGTGCTCCTTTAAGTGGGCTTTCTCTCACTCTGCAGAGTGTACTTCTTTTCCTACCTTTAATATATGTAAAACTCTCTACCTCTTGCACTTGTCTTGTCCAATTCTTTGATCAGGACACCAACGACCTAGAAAAAGGGGACCCAAGCACCCAAAAGCCCACTAATAAGAAGATGAACATAAATATAACACAGTTAAAACTAAAGAGAGCAGAAGGTTCATCGTGAACTACTCTTGCATCTTCTAGATGAGGAAACCTAAGTCTCTAGGGACCTGGGTCACAGGAATAGTGATGGGGTTCATGTGCTGTGACTCCTAGTACAGTATTCGCTCTGTACTGAGAAAGTATAGAAAGTAGAAGTTACTATAAATAGTGGCATGTGACTATCTCTTGGCATATCACTAGCATCCATTCAGATTCTGTCAAGTCTCTTTCATCCCTTTTAACAACTTCATAGATTTCCATCATACTTACAGGTCATATTTATTCACTACAGTTTTTAATTGTTGCATTCAAGGTACGTCAGCATTCACTAATGTAAACTATGTAATTATTGAAACATGTATGGGAGGCCCAATCTTATGCATAGATTTTTGCATTTTCAGCACCAAAAATAAATCTAGAAAAAGAGAGATTCCTAATTCAAGAGAGACACAAATAGGCATCTTCCTGTTCACTGTCAATATTGCCCTTTTATGCTGCTTCACCTTGTTCTTCATTTGAAAATATATGAGACCGTCCTGGAAAGCTTTAAGCATGTTTAACGTTTAAGTGAAAGGAGGCAGCATTATTATATTCTTTTGCATTCATTTGATCAGTAGTAAGAGAGCCTGGGCACCTTTTTATGTTTAGCATCTATTTGTATGTCATCTCCTTTTTATGTCAGTTTTGTCCCTTTTCCTTTGATAGTTTCTGTTTCAGTAATCTTGCAAAGAAGTGGTCTCCATCTGAGCAAGGTCCTAAGAACTTACCTGCAGGCAAGCAGCATGAACACATTAGCAGGAGCTATGGAGTGCATGACCATGCTGCAAGGCCAGAGGTGCGGTCAGTCTTGCTCCTTCTCCTATTCAACCTTAACGAGGCTCCCCTGCAATGACGTGGAGGAAATGAGCTCTGAGGCAGAACTCACAGCCCCATTACCCTCCTTCAGCCTGCCTTTCTGCTTCCTTACACACCAAACTGCTGCTATCTTGACGCCCCTGCATCTCTCTACAATCTTCTGGCCTTTGTGCATGTCCTGCTTCTGCCTGCAGTACTCACTCCCTTTCCTAAGGAAAAACCTTACATGTCCTTGAATACCTCATTCCATTGTGATTGACTCACGTGACCCTTTTCTGACCCCCTTACCTAAAATAGTCACCTCCTTTGTGCCAGTCCATTACAGCACTACCCAAGCACCTGGGCTATGGCTTTTGTTCAAATATATGGTGAGTATTTAGATGTTTTAAAAAAGTACAGTGAAAGAAACATTGCTACTACCCCCCAGTAATCCACCTCATTTTGAACACACTCCATCACTCTTGTCAATTTCTGAAGCAGTTCTTGACATCCTCTTTTATTAGTGTCTTTATAAGGTAAGAAAAAATATGATGGAAACTGCTACTAAGTATCATCCAGTGGGAACACAGACCCATAAAAACATTACATTGTGTCCTCAACCACCTTATTCACTGGAAATATCTGGTTCTTCCCCAAAGTCAAAATGATCATGAAGCACAATTTGAACCAGTTCGGAACATGGAGACAACTGCAACCATGCAACTAGAGACTCATAGGAGCACAACATGGGATCCACCATAGTCTCAGGAGAAGGGAAGCTCGAAGGACTTGGACTCATGCTGGGGATTTTGGGGAAAGGTTAAGGAAGAGCAGTCTTGATTTGGATTGGATGTTGTCAGGAGTGAAAGGGATCCTGAGATTGGTCACATCCATAAATCTCATCTGGAAAGAAGGGAGATCAAGTTGAGGATAAAGCTGGAAAGGGTGAAGAAGCATGCCAACCTCCTTAATCAGGATAGGGGATACATACGCTTATCATAGAGTGGATAGTGGTTTTGATTGTGTTATATGGAGTGATCTTGATTTTCTTTTGTCTTTGGTGGTTAGTCACCTTTCCTGGAGGTCAGTATTCTGTGACACATGTAGCTTGAGTACCAAGCCAACCCCTGATTTCTCACCAACTGAACATAAGCTCACCTTCTTTGTCACCTGTCAGCGCCTCTACTTTCTGCATCCTACCTCTCTCTCCCCCATGGCCCTCATCATCTTTATTCATCTGCTCTGGCCCACTGTGGACACCTGTTCTTTAGCTAAGACCTCGCATGTGTGGTGCATGGGGGTCCAGAGTGTCCTAGTCATCCAGAAATCAGCATATGTGTGCCTCTATGCATGTCCAGTATTCACAGGCAACAAGATGCGGCCCCAGTCCTGCTTCTTTATATGCTCAATTTCTTCATCCTTGAGATGAGGGACTCAGCACCGAATTCCTCATAGACCATTTTTATTTGCTTTGAGAAGGGACTGAAAAATCTTTTCTGTTCTCAGGGAGGAGTGTAAGTCTTTGCTCCCTGATGAAATTAGTGGCTTCTAGCATCTATGGACAAGCATGGAAGGTGTGTGTGTGTGTGTGTGTGTGTGTGTATGTGTGCACATGTGAGTATGATTTTTGTAGCATGTCCATGCTCTCCGTGTGTGTAGCTTCCCCATGTTATCTACTCTGATGACCACCCACCTCTCAAGTGAGAATCTGGGTTCATAAACATGGGGGCAGGGAGCCAAGAGTGATCCTCTGGTTCCTGAAAAGCCATCATATGTCTATTGCTAAAATTGTGGAGTTGGGGGAGGGGGTCGGGCAGCATGCTAGGTGGAATAATGGGAGAGACCTTACTCCTCTTATGATGTGCATATTTCCCAAGTGCTGTACACTGGACACTGGTACATCAAGAAAATACTGGGGTTTTTTTTGGTACAAAGGAACTGTAAAACTAAAGGGATCAAATTTTGTCATCTTCATCAGATTGATAATTTAAGAGTATTTCCTTTGGACAAGACACTTGCCAGTCCATTCCCCATCGCTTTATACTTGATGTTCCAGAAATCCTGGTCTTGGCCCTGCTACCCATCTGCATTTAACAGATGGTGCTTGGAGGTTCAGAGAAGGGCAGGCATGGTGGTAGGTAAAGCTCCAAGCAAGATTAGAGCCCAGCTCTGTTGGAGTGCAAAACAGCATACTTCTTCCTTCTTGCTTTTATCCTATTTTTCTTCCAAGGACTGGTAGTCTATAATAGCGATCACAAACCGTCTGTCTTTGCTGTAAGAACAGGGTAGTCTGTTCTCCTTCTTGTTTCAACATAAAGCTACTGACACAAGCAGCCTAGGATCAGGGCAGTAGACAGTTTGGTTGTTTTTCACCTTTCAGCATCTCTCCTCTAACAGGCACAGACTCAGTTAAACCCAGTTGTTAGTGGACAGAAAGGCACTTGATCAGCCCAGGAAAGAGGTCGGCATGATTTGGAGAGTAGATCTGATCAAGGTTATCCTTAGGAAGTTGCTCCCCCAAAGAATGAGGGTACTGAACCAACCACAAAGTTGGGGCTGAGGGGTACCAAGGTCTTCAGAATTCCTCCTGGGGAAGAACAGATGCAAAAGACTAATGACTAGTCAATCTTATTTGCTCATTCATTCATTTTCCTTCAGTTGTTCATTCACTCACCATTGACTGAGGACATTCCCTCAGTCAGGGACTGCGCTGAGTGCCAAGGAAGCCATCAAGGCCCAGTTACTGCCCTCAGAGCTGACCATCTAGGGCAGTGATGGCTAAGCTTTTAGAGGCCAAGTGTCCAAACCCCAAACCCACTCATTTATTGAAAAATGCCAACACTGCAATGAAACCTGAGACCAAAGATTTAGTTCAGCAAAACCACTTTTATCTGGTGCTTGGCTACTTAGGTACCATGGCTTGCATGCCAACAGGATGGCTCTGAATGTCCTCTGCAGCACGTGAGCCATAGGTTCGCCACCACTGCTTGGTGGAAATCCAAACATCTAGAAAGGAATTGGAAGGACTTGGGTAAGGGCCCAGGGCTATGAGAACAGTCATGGCTGTGGGTCAGAAATGACTTCGCAGAGCAAGTATATTCATGTATCGTTCAATGATGAAGACAGGTGATGAGAAGTATGTCCTTGGGCTTGCACAGTTCTGTGTGAACATCGCAGTGTGATGGCTGCAAAGTTACGAGGCAATGCAGTCTTAAGGGGCCACTGTTGTGTATGAAGTTGGCCTTTGAGCTTGATGGAAACACCCTTACACATCACCTGACTGTAGCATCTCAGAGGAGAATTGAAGGTGGGTGTAGAAGAGGAGGGGTTTGAGGAGAAAGGTGAGCCTGGCCGAAAGAATGGAAAGAGCAGCCTGAGATGAACAATATTTCAGAGGATGGTAAAGTTGGTGGCCAGAGTTACTGGTGTCTATGCCAATGGTGTCCTAGAGCCTGCTTAAACTGGCTCACAACCGCTGATTGCTTTTAGGAGTTTCATGTCAAATTAGCCATTATTAAGAATTAAAAACTTACAGGGGCTGGGGAGATGGCTCCGTGGAATAAGTGCTTCCCTGTCAAGCACAAGAGCCTGAGTTCAATCCTGGGTTCTGCAAAAAAAAGAAAAAGAAAAAGAAAACAAAAACAAGACAGCTTACAGTATAATATATTTTTATAAACGAAGATGGCAAATACAACTCATCACTCCCCCGCTAGTTTACTGTGTTTTGCTATTAGCAATGCTCTGGGTTTCTGTCTGTCCTATCCTTGTGGTGGAGGTCATGTTGAATGCTCTGGGTAGCACATCTCTTCCCAGCCCTGCCCACATGGAGTGTGGGTGGCTCAGAGTCAGTCATGGAAGCAATATTTACACTAGCATAATGGGCAGACGTCACTAGTGGACTTCACTTGCTCTCTCCAGAGGGACAGCTGTTCAGTATTCACCTGCATACAATTGTTCTAAAATGTACATAGACAAAAATGAAGAAATCCCAAGTGGAATTTCTATGCTCAGTTAACTGCCCTAAAATGAACATAGCTGTATGGTCAGCACTTAGGTCAAGTGACATACAGCTACTAGTACCCCAATAGCCTTCTCATACCCTTTTAACCAGTCACTGGTCACCCCACCAAGACTAATCACAATATTGACTTCGCAGTATGGTTCTTTTATCTAAGGAAGGCTTCTTCCAAACTCTCATTTCCATATCCTTCTACATTTGGGTTTCAAGCTTTTCCACATATATTTCATCACTATTCTATTTTAAATAATTTAATATTATGTTAGGAATACAACATCCTTGGAAACATATAAGAAAATACACATATGCAAAATATCTTGACATAGCTAACCTGCTTATATTGATTGCCCAGGACAGGCAGAGAAGATCTGTCTGATGCTAGGCCCAAAGTTTTCATCAGAGACATGAAGACATGGCAAGGACTTTACGAGCCATGAACATTCCTGAGGACCCAGAAGACACCAGGCCAGTGAGGAGCACAGAGCACAGCCCTTAGGAAGCACACGCTGTGCAATGGAAGGTGACAACTAAGGCAGGGAGCCCTGTCTGGAGGCTTTTGTTGATCAGACATGAAGCGGATGGAGAGGATGGCAGCCTAGGCTGAAGTACAATCTCTCTGCAGGCCTCTCTTAGCAGCTAGACTAAAAGCATGGGCTCCAGATCCAGGCATACTTGTAGTTTAGGTTTTTCTTTGATATTTACTAGTTCTGTTACCTCAGAACAGTTAGTTAATGATTCTAGAAATGGTTCACCTCTGTAGAAGTGAAAATAATGGTAGCCCCAGCCTCAGTGGTGGTTGGGATTATTAACTAACCACCAAGAAATACTTAGTTCACGGCAGTCACTCAGTAGGCATTAAGTGTTACAGATGCAACATCTGCTCAACCTAAGGAAAGGGGAGGAACGTTCCCTAAGCCCATTGTAATGCCTTCAAGATAGAGTCTGCATTTTGTCCTTCTTCTTGGGGTCTTCTGATGGCTCATGTGAGGAGAGTCAGATGTCCAAGGAGTTCTTTGGGGAACCACAGGGAAATGGACACACACAGTGCCTGCCACAGTGCAATAGTTTTGCTCATTGAACCTGTAAGGAAGCCTTGAGCTGAGAAGGCCAGAGCAAAAGCCAATCTCACTGTATTTTCAGGGCAGCTGTCTCAGTTATTTTTGTCCCACTGATGGGAAAAAATGCCTGACATGGACAATCAAGGAAGGAAAGGTTTATTTAGCTCACAGTTTGTGGAGATTTCAGTCCATACTCAGCTGTCTCCAAGGCAGAGTGGCACATGGCAGAGGGCAGCCATCATGGTGGCAGAAAACAGTAAAGAGTAAATGGAGGGGCAGCAGCTGCAGCAGCTAGCGAGCCCCTCTTTCTCCCTTATATTGTATTCAGACTATCCACCCCAGGGCGGGCATAGCACTCACATCCATAATCACAGCATTGGATCATGAATTCATCACAAACTCTAGAAGCCTGCCCCAAAGACTACATGAAGCTTTTGGCAGGGACAATTAGGCATAAATCATAACAACAGCATTCATGAGAAAATCAGGCATGCTCACAGAACAGCTTGGGCTTTCTCCTCCAGGGGTACAGGGCAGCAAGGGCCAGGGAGTATCGTATATAGAGCAGACAGCTGAGCCAAGCCTTCCACATGGGCAAAGCTCAGATCTCTGATGATGAGCTGGCCAGTTTGGGGCCTCCTGGTTTGGGTGCAGTGTTCCCATATCCTCTTCAGTGAGAAGATTCTTTCTGGTTTGCTCACCATGGAACCTCCCAGTTTCCATTACCAGGGTATTAAGAGAGCTGGAGATCTAGACCATAAAGCCACTGTCCAAGATCCTTCTGGCTTTCCTAAACCTAATTCTCCTCATTGAGCTCCAATTTCTTCATAGGGCAAATAGACCACATAACAGTTCCACTTTCCAAGGGTGGTATAATTAGGTGAGACGGTGTCATGCTTTTGTGTTTGGTTCCCAGTGAACAGCAGACACCTCATAAAGACTGGCAGTTCTTCTGTAGATCCTCATGTCTTTCTCCTTAATCTCTCCTTCCTTTCTAATCTATTGCTGGCATCACTCTATTTCAACTGCCAGCAATGCCAAGGCCAGTTGCCACTATCCTAAAACTCTACCGGATTCCCTACTGCTTGCCAGTGACTTTTCAGCAAATAAAGCATTTATTTTCTTTTGGATTCACATTTTAGACAACCTGTGGGCCTCGTATTGCTCCATTTTTCTTTGCATGTGGCCCTGATAGTGGCCTCCAAAGGGCCAAGTCTGTGTGATGGGAACCCATTCCTCTGTCACAGTAGAAAGAGCTCCTCTTGGTCAGGTGTTATCCAGTACAGGACAAATAAGTCCTGGCAGGAGATGGGGTCATCTGCCAATATGGTGCATCTCTTGGGCTCTAGCAATGAAGGAGGTGGATTCTAGCAATAGTGGGTGGGACCAATGATGTCACTATACATGAAGATAATGACGATAACTAAAATAAAAATAAAAACTGACTCACTTTCCATCACCCACTAGGGAACAGCTGTTAATACAGTAGTTCAGGTGTAGTATTTCTTGACTATTCTCCTTGCAAATTTATCATTAAAATTAATGAAATCATTCTAATATAAACTATATAAGGTATGACATATTCTGGCTTGAAGCATACTTCACAAATCTGCATGAAGTTGGAAATTGAAACATTATAATGCAGGATTTTGGGGGGACTGGAGTGAAGTGGTGGGGAGGTGAGTGTGTAAACCAGTGGTTTGCATTAACTCCTTTCTGTCACTCTTCAGCCAGCCCCAGTCTCACCGGTCAACCTCACGCAGCCTTCCTGGTCCTTCTGCCCTACAGCAAGTCCTCTTTTCAGATTCCTCATTGATACTGGGGGACCATGGCTTTAGTTCAGAGTCAAATTGTAGGAGGCAAATAAATTCCAGTGCACCCATAACACTGAACATCGAATTAAACACTGGCTAGTAAATCAGTTATTCCTTTCCCTTTTCCTTCTGCCATCCCTCTATTTTTATTTTTTAAATTTTTTTGGTACTGGGAATCAAACTTAGGGCCTCACACTTCCCAGGCAGGTGCTGTCCCACTGAGCTACATCCCAGCCCACCCATTTTTTTTCCTTCTCTCTCTCCAGCTAAGAGCAGCCCTCAGAAGCGGGCTCCCTCCTGACCTGCCTCCCACCTTGCACGGTGCTCACCTAGGCGCTCCCAGCGCTGCTCTACCCCTAAGCTCCTGGCGCTGCTACCAGGAACTCTCTGTGCGCACATTTGCTGGCTGGAGCTGGCAGGGTCCCTGTGTTGTCGGAGCCCTGCAGGCTTCCCTTTATTGCTTGTGCCCATTAAATTCTGGGCCAAGAAGAACGCAGACTTGAGGTTGTGGATTGTGGTTTTAAATCTCCAGCTCCTTGCAGACTGGCTTGAGCTATTTGGGCCCCTCTGCACTCCTTCCTCACTCAGCCTGGAGAAAGGAGTGGGGCTGAAGGGCAGGCAGGGAAGTTAGCAGCAGAGAGAGTGGGGCTGTGGGGTCTCTCTGGGCAAATTCTGAGGCAGTGTGATAAAAATCTTGGTCTAGGCTTCAGAGATGTGCATCTTAACTCTGCTTGTGACCTCACTGTCCCATTTGTGCAGTTTATTTCCCTCAGAGCCTTGGGATTCCTCCCTGTGAAGCCTGGGTTGGTGTGTTCTGAGTTCCCTGAAGTGTTTCCAGGTCTTTTACCATCTTTTTCTTGTTCTTCCCTCACCATCTCTGCCAGTAGGAGTGTTGCCGGGCAGAGGGATCCCCAGAGAGGCAGCTGGAAGCCTGCACTTTTCCTTGGTTTTCATCATTTGTTCTCTGATGTTAAATCCTGGGTTCCCCATCACTAGAGGCTCAGCTCTGAAGAAGGGCTTCAGCCATGGGATCAGTGGATCTGCATGACTCCTAGCTTGTGTCCTGGATTAACTAACTACGGAATCTCTCTAGGTCTCGGCATTCTCCCCTATGCAGTGAAAGTAAGGGTGCTCATTACATTGGAATATTTTTTCCCATAATTTTATTGAGAAACAAATAGCAATGAGACAGTTTCAAACCAAATT
>NDGM011056947.1:0-12829 GCA_002564305.1 Octomys mimax
AAGAAGAGAAGAGAAGAGAAGAGAAGAGAAGAGAAGAGAAGAGAAGAGAAGAGAGAAGAGAAGTTGAAGGGCCAGCCAAATTGCTCAGTGGATTAAAGCACCTCCTTAGGCAGAGCGCAGTGGCCAGGGTTTGATCCCTGGCTTGCCCTGCTTGCCTTGCCCCCAGGCGTGCTGAGAAGATTGAGAATGGGTGTGGTGACACACACCTGTAATCCCAGCACTTGAGAGGCTAAAAACAGAAGTACTATGAGTCCAATCTACATAATGAGACCCTGTGGACCCTGTCCTAAAATACAAACACACACACACACACACACACAAAGAAAGAAAAGTTGAAATACATGATCATTTAGATATAGCAAATATGAGAGATAGTCACTGGAACTCTAGTAAGAGGTGGGGATTGGGTTGATCACAGGAAACAAAAATCTGATATCCTTTTGAACTATGGATTCTGCTAACCATTTTCACTAATCATCTGTATGTGAAAATATCCTCAATTTTTAGGTTCAGGGTCCTTATCATAAACTAGAACTGGATTAACAATAAGATAGATTATGTGATACCTTAGTCTCTCAGTTTTTCAGTGGGATTTGACTGGTAGATGTGACCTTGCTGGGTGTAACACAGAGATACTGAGACAAACAGCCTATATAAATGTGTTGCTAGAGCTGAACAGAGTTGCTATGGGTTTGTGTAGCTTTAATAAGGAATAAATTGTATGTCTGTAATATATCAATTAACCAAATGAATTACTTGTCATTCATTTTAAATTTTTTCCTCAAGAGCAAAATAGAAAGTATTCATAAAACTGTTTTATGAGAGAAGTATGGCTGAGAAATCTTATGATTAAAAGATTTGGAGATGTTAACAAGGCCAAAGAAATAGAATATTTTTAAAATATTTAGTGCATCTCTGTCATAAAAAAGAAAGTACTGCAGTTTGTATGGATTAGTGTCTGTGAACATTAGTGTTCTACAAGTGTGAGTTTCTCCAAGTCCTTTGGTCTTCCTTTATTTAGTAATATATATTACTTAGTTTTTTGCTTTCTCTAAATCTTGTCCAGAAGCAAGCACCAACAACAATTCCCCATAAGACCAACTCTGCAACTTTCTGACTCAGTGGAAATGAAAACTGTCAGTATTTTAGTTGGGTAGTTGTAAGCTATAAGTGGATAAGTTCTAGAAGTAGTCTGACTTGCAATATGCAGTGGAAATTTTAGTGTCCTTAGAAAAACCCTTTACATCTGCATCTACAGGAAGGAGCAGCATGCCCAGTGATACTCAACATGTGTAACTTATCCTTGTGTTATGATTTCTGCTTCTTTTCTGGTACATAATCCAGCTTCCTCCTAAAACTGTAGCACTGACTTAGCCTCCATACTACTTACTTGGTACTCTGATCTTATTACTTCTATTTTATGATTTTGTTAATCGGTTTTCCCTGGATGGTAGATCTTACTTTCAGGCCAATTATAAACTGGGTTAACTTAATGGTGCCAAAATACATGCCACCAACAAGTATATCTAATATCCAAACATTCTTCTTAACAGTACTTCAGTATTGCCTCAATAGTTCTCAATAGTGTCTTCATTGGTGGAATGTTGAATATTAGCATGAGTTTGAACTCAGATTAAATTTATAGTCTTGTTTGAAGACCAGACACACTAATGAGTTAATTCCCTTAGTTTCAAGTCTGTTTCTCCATTTCTCCCTCCCTTCTTCTCTCCTTCCCTTCTTTCCTTCCCTCCTTGTATTGACCATGTAATAATGCCTGAACAGAGTCCACATGTGTCAGGACAAATTTCTGAAGATCAAAAAATAAAGAGATAACAATGATAATTATGAATTGTGAATGCTGCCAGGACACAGGATTGAATCTGTCACAGAGCTCTTTATCCTAGAAAGTAGATAGAACTTGGTTGGAAGTAAAAGTTATGTCTCTATTGAGAACACCTATAACTATAAGGATTTACTTGTTGACTCACTACAAGCGGTACCATAGGATCTCTACTTTTATGTGTGTGGAATAATAGTACTGATTTATGGAAGGATTAGGAATCCCCTATTTGGAATGAAGTCATTGTTCTTGCTATTGGAATTTAGAACACTGATTTTTTAGAGGATGACTGTTGGGTTAATATTCAGTAAGATTAATCAAAAGATTTGATCCTAGTAAATTCTTTGGGCTATCTGGTTGGGACTTGTTTTACTTGGAGAGGATAGAAATGGGATCCTGTTACATACAGTAAACCCAACGTTATTAATCTATTATTAACAATGAAATGATATAATAATGAGAGGGGTATTTGCTTAAAAAGAGATTGGTAAGTTCCGACACAGACAATTCCAGAGTGCTTATTAAACATACATGGATTTAAGTGTCAGAAAATGATAAAATTAATTACATGAAAATAATTGATTGATAAAACAATGTAGTATTCCTCAGTGGAGTTGCATGGTCAAAGGATAAGTACTTTTTACATTTTATTATTATTATTATTATTATTATTATTATTATTATTGGCAGAACCAGGGATTGAACTCGGGCCCTTGCACTTGCCAGGGAAGTGCTTATTCCACTGAGCCATCTCCCCGGCCCCTGTACTTTTAAAATTTTAATAGCAATTTTAAGATGTTCTTCATAGAATGCAATTATCTTTTTTTTTTTTTTTTTTTTAATTCTTACTGGGTTTAATTTTTAGAAATTGTTTCATCTTTGAATTAAAACAGGCTCATTCAGGGTAGGGTTGTAGTTCAATAGTATAGCACTTGGATAACATTTGCTAGGCTTTAGGTTCCTTACCCAGCTCTGCAAATCTATCCATAAGAACCAATTATTTATTGTTGCAAATCTCTGTGTAAGTATTATGGGGCTAAGGGCCAGCCAAATAACTCAGCAGATTAAAGCACGTGCAAACAGGCACAGGGGCCAGGGGTTCAATCCCTGGGCCCGCTGTGCCAGCCCCGCCCCCGGGGCACTCTGAGACAGCAATTAAGACTGGGTGTGGTGGCGTGCGCCTGTAAAGCCAGCTCTTGGGAGGCTGTAAACAGGTGGATCACTATGAGTCTGATCTAGTAGTGAGACCCTGAACACCTTAGAGACAATTCCCTAAAATAAAATAAAATAAAGTATTATGGGGCTTTCATTGAAATCTCACTAGGTTTGGATGGCTGGAGGAATGTAACAAGATCATTTCTCAGGACCAAGCCATCCTGTGACGAAGGACTTTTTCAAGTCTTCTTTAATGGAAATCATTCAGCTTCTGCTGGGGCACAGGTGTCCAAGGCGCCAGAGCAGGCATCCTTGGTGCCGTGGTTCATCAGCATACAATTATCTTTTAATGCTGGACTTCAGCAATTACTCTCATCAGGAAGTATCTATTACTGCTAAAGAAAGAGTTAAGATTAGTTTAGAAGGCTATGTTTTCTTTGCAATAGAGGTATTCAGTAGGGGATGGGGAAATTAAGTCAGATTTCAGTATTGAAAATATAGCTTAAAGAAGTGAATAGATAATGACCGAACACTTTGTTGCAAGACAGAAAAGATGGAAATATGTAATAAATTATTAGCTAGATAATTATCAATGGAATATTTCTTGAATATATTGAATATGTTTTATGGGATTAGTATAAAAATATACTAATCCCATAAAAACCTATCATTAAGGTTTTACTCTTTCATTATTGGGAAGTAAAGTGAACATAAAAGAAATTAGTCTATGGAGCTATAGCACTCTAGTTCAAAAATTGTTTTAAGAATTTTTTTATTCATTCCTACATATATTCATTCAGCAAATACTTAATACTAGGCACCGTGTAAGGAACTATTTACAAGGGAGAACAAAACAGGATGGTTCCAACAGCTTACTTGTTATTATCTAGTGATGCATTTAACACACATTGAAGACTAATAAGTATGGTAATTAAAATTTGAATAGTGTTATTGGGTCAAGAAAACAGAATGTGTTAGAAAAGGAACACAGGGCCCATACTTGATTTCATTGGAAGAAGGACATTTAATCTAAGAACTAAAGGGTATAGAAGTTAACCAGACAAAGAAAAGAAGCAGAAGGAACCCAGGATAGTCTCAGACCTCTAATCGAGGAGTGAGATTAGTGTATTCAGGAAATGAAGGGTCAGAATCTAGGGACTTAGGCCACAGAGTGAGAGAGATAATGACTCTGAATACGATTGGTGATGATAACGACTCTAAATAAGATTGGTGAGAAATAATGACTCTAAATAAGATTGGTACATGGAAGCCTGTCCTCATGTCTATGATAATAAGTTAGTATTCTAAGCACAACTAGAAGCCAATAAAAAAGACCAACTTGTGAATGATGAATCATATAGATACTATCTTTTTATAACAGGTGATACCCAAAAAGAGTAAAAAGAGGTTAATTTAGAATGGGATGGCTTTATTATTGAACTGTGAATTAAATAACTATCTAGACCAACAATTATATGGAACTTCAACTTTAGCTTCATGGAGTGTATCATGCCTTTTTCTTGTTTTTCTTCTAGGAAGCCCATTATTTTGGCTTCAGACCTATATCATATGCAAGTGTATACAATTAATTATAGTTCCAAAATATACATGTCCCAGTATATACCTATATTTTTCCAAGAAGCATTTGACTCAAATGAGAGCTCTGTACAAAGTTAAACTTGAGTAAAACTGTATAGTCCGGGCTGAAAACTAAGTAATCATTATTCTGGCTATTGAATTTGTTGCAGATATGTCAAATTTGAAATTATTATAGAACATCTGTATTGAAATATTCTAAATTGTAATGGACAAAAATACATAAGATTAAAACTAAAACTAATGTTTCACAGGCTAGCATTCTAGGAAGGAAGAAATAAAAAATATTCACAACAGAAGTACTTTATTTTATTTTATTTTTTGTGGCCTGCTCAACCCACCCCAAGAACGGGGTTAGCATGGCATGTGGTGCTGGGGATTGAACTGCGGTCCCTGCACTTTTTGCCTAAGCTTGTTTAAGCAGGCATGTTAGACCACTGAGCTATTTTTGTGGGGCCCTCTTTTATACATATCTAATATCCTAAGTTTTCTCTGAAAATTGCTTTGTAATCAGAAAGAAGAAAGGTCTTAAGATTCACACTCTACCAAAGAATAGGAAACCAAGTGACAATGGGGAAGGAAAAAGACTTTTGTGGGTGAGGAAACTTCAAAAGTCTTTTTGAAAAGGGTACTGGTATAAAATCCAGAAGTAGTCATATATTGTGTAAGTAATAAATATTTTATCTCTACAAAGAGGTGAAATAGTCTCCTAGGTAAGTAAAAATGTTTCTGAGGAGAACTAAAATATTTTTAACTGTTACTTTAATTTTTAGAATATGTGACGTGAAGATTTAATAATCATGAGGGGCTGATTTCCTCATTTTAGGCATTTTGGAGCCTTAAGCCTGGATACAAGAAGGGTCAGGTATGACGATGCATACTGGAGAATTATAGATGTGATGATTGATAGCATATCCATCAATTGATCATGATACAGGAAAAATGTGATGATCAGTGGTCCTCAGTAGTTTGAGCTACAGTTAAGCTAGAGTGTTAAAACTCCTGAGACAGAGGTTCACTCTCAGAGGTTCTATTATAGATGGTTTTGAGTACCATATATCAATTTTGTGTAATGTTTTCATGTGACCATCATATGGCACAGCATGTGGCTAGGTTTGAAAACCTCAGTATAGATATATATGGACTAACAGTGGAGTGCAAGAAGTACCTGCAAATATGTAGAGTGTGTTGGACAGAATTTTGACATTTATCATTTCTGCTTTTGGGGTTACTGTTATGAGTATTTTAAATGGTGGCTGAGAAGAACATTGATTATGTAATTTAGGTTATTAATTAGCTGATCTCAAAGTAGGCAGTGAACCTAAGTTAATCACATGAGGCCTGAAAAGCAGAGAGCATTCTCTGTTTGGTAGTAGAAGGGACTTATTTGAAACTTAAGAAGAATTAGAAATGTCCTCATTGGATTAAAGATTGAGGGAGTCATGTTTCAAGGAAACAGACAATTTAGTCCCTACAAGTACAAAGAACCTAATTCTATAAACAACTGGAATGAGTTTGAAAGCAGACTCTGCTTCAGAGCCTCAGATAGGAGCCTGATGGCTCCCTTGATTTCTGCCTTATGAAGCAGAAGATCTAACTGAGATACTCTGTACCTACACTTCTACTTCACTCATTATGATACAGTAATTGGCATTTAAGGCTGTAAATTAGTGGTGATTTGTTATGCTAGCACTGGAAAACTAATACACAAAAAGATAATTAAAAGAATCAACTATCATAGAAGCCAAGACAGAAAGAAAAAAATGTGTTTATCCATTAAGTTACTGGCTTTTGAAAAAATAGTAGTTATATTTTAATAAATAAAGTAGAAGGCTTGAATTGTATCTAGTCATATTTGTTTACTAAATGAACAATTTAATCTCTAGAATGATCTGATCTCTTTCTCCCTCTCTCTTCTCTTCTCTCTCCCAGATCTAAGTATGGGCATTATTATCTGGAAACTTCCTAGAAATGCATAAGCTCAAGTCCATTTTAACCCAGTCAGGAGAGCTGTTATCAGGAACACAGTGGTGGGAGGGAAGAAGGAGGGATGGAAGGAGAGAGAGAGAGAGAGAGAGACAGAGAGAGACAGAGAGAGACAGAGAGAGAGGAGATGAATGCTGCAGAAATAGAAGTTATGGAGTAAAAATAACCCTTGTGCATTATTGTTGGTGAGAATATAAATTAGTATGGCCACTATGAAAATCAATATGGAGATTCCTAAAAAATATAAATATAAATTCCATTGAGCCAACTGTACATTTTCTGGATATATTAAAAAGGTATTAAAGATACCATGTTATAGTGAGCACATTTATTTCATGTGTATAACATCTCAACTTAAAATAGTCAACTCTGCAAACAACCCATATCCCTAAACCAAGCTCAGAAAGCTAAATATTACATGCTTTCTCTTATAGAAAAAACTAAAACATGAAAGAATAAATTAATGAGTAAAATAAAGGGTGATGGTTGAAAACTAGAATATAGACTCTTAGAGATTGGGAAACGTATCAAAGGAGGATGATATGAGAGGAAGAGGGAACAAAGAATTTTAAAATGAGCAAGAAATGTTATAAGTACGTACAAATTTCTTGAAATGAACCTTTCTGTTTTGTAACATAAACATTCAGTAAAAAGAAAGAGTGCAGAATCTCTAGTTTCAGACCTAGAGAATCATAATCTGAATTATAATAATACTCCAAGTAACTCATATTTACAACACAGTTTATAAAACATGGGCCTGGGGGATGTCATCTAATAGGGTGTTCTATTTGCATTTAGGTCATTCAGGAATCCCTTAACAGTGTCTCACATAGGTACTTCAATAAAGTATGCAGCTTTCAGAACTGATAAGCTTTTGCTAAGAGCTAGAGAAACCTTCCTTTACAAGACAAAGTCAATATATCCAAAAAAATTTTCACCATTTGTTAAAGAAATTTCTCCATATTTCTATGTCTCTGTCTACATTTCTACAATCTAAATAGTATTCATATGGAAGGTACACCAAAGTGAGTAAGCTTAAAACAATCATGCTTAGACTATGAATCATCCCCACTCATTACAGTCTTGACCTTTCCGTGGACAGTTCTGGCATTTGCACTGGCTCCTCAGCCTTCCCTAGATGAAGGTATCTACTTTTGTTTTCTTCATATTTTAGTAAAGGTCTACAAGGCCTATAGGATCTTACTATGTAGATTGAACTCGTAGTGATCCACCTGTGTTCAGCCTCCCAGTAGCTGGGATTATAGACATGTGTCAGTGCACCCCATGGGTGGGGCCAGCCCAACATGCCAGGGATGGAACCCCAGGTGCTGTGCTCTGCCTAAGCAGATACTTTAGTCCACTGAGCTATTTGGCTAGCCCCAGTATCTACTTTTTGCTATATACACTTCTTTACAAGGATACTTATCTTGGGGTGCTTCTGTCTGACATTCTTATAGTCATTGAAAGCTAGCTATAATTTCTCAATTTCTTCTTGTTATGATTTGGGTCTAGTTGTGCCCCCAAAGTCTCATGCAGCCATGGGGCGGGGACTTCTAGAGTTTGAGGTTAACTCATGATCCACTGGGATTATGAGTCTTAGTACTTCTGGGATTATGGGTGTGAGTGATACACCCAGCCTGAGGCAGATAACTTGAATGTAATAGAAGAAAGAGAAACAAACTTCCTCTCTGTTGCCATTATTGCTGCTACTTCTCCATTTTGCTCTCTGGTCTTGGCCACCACAATGAAATGTTGCCTTCTGACATGTGCCACTCTATCTTGGAGCCAGCCAAGTATGGACTGAAACCTCAAGTAACTGTGAGCTAAATAAACCTTTCCTTGCCTAATTTTGAGTGTTGGGTATTTGTTCCAACAATGAGAAAAGAGTAACTGAGGTAGAATTTGGTACCAGAGGAGTGGGGCTGTTGCTATGCCTAAACCTGATCATGTAGAGTATGAGTTTTTGCAAATGGCTTTTGGGAAGAGATAGAAAAAGGTCTGAAGAGGTCGTTATTATTAAAGAGCTGGAATGCCTTCAGCTGTTCTGTTTGGAAGATTCTTGTCAGAATTCAGAAGATACATAGGCTGATAGAATGCCTGACTGTAAAGACAAGGCTGGGGAGGTTTCTGCTGGGAAGGAGTGTGTTATAACCTGACATATGCGCCGCCATCTTGTTCTGTATGCGCCATTCTAAATGCTATAACTTTCCACTGTGGCGCGTTTTCTACTTGAGAACCTGCATTTGGGCCTTTCTCACGCTGTCCTCTGTGCACACCCAAATCTAGTTCCGGCCCAACATCTTGTTCTTGCCATCCTTCCTAGGCACAAACTATACCCAACCACCCACCTTTTGTTGTTCTTGAAAACAGGTAATTTTTCTACTGTAGCCCCTAGTTGAACCCATGTTGTCACCCTCTTGCTGTTTGTCGGCTTAAATGCCCACTCCCCTCATTCTCCCAGTGCATACCTCAGCATCTTGCGGGGGTGGTCACCACTGGGTACCAGCTAAAATAAAGCGTTTCTTATCTTTTCGAGCCTGCCTCACTTTTGAGTGTCAACATTTGGGGGCTTGTCAGGGATCCCATGGGAACCTCCTGTTTTAAGGAACATCTTGTGGCACTGACAGGTAATACTTTTTTTGAATTTGGTGCACATTTATTGGGGCAGACAGACTTGGTGTCCCTTCTGCCGCGGAGTGGAACACCCTTCGTTTTGGTTTTCACTTTTGGGAACTTGTTTTTGAAAGGTTTGTCTTTGGGCACATGTGCCCATTTGGTTTCTCTGGTCTTAATCCTCCCTCATCCCTTTTAGGTTGCCTTGCCGTTTTGGAGGGAAAGACTCTTGCGATCGTTTTATGTTGCATCTTCTCTATTTTGTGTCATTGTCAGTCTATTTATCAAACATGGGACAATCGTCTTCTGTGTCACTAACACCTTTAACTACAATTCTTAATCATTTTAGTGATTTCAAGGAAAGAGCAAAGGGATAGGGGGAGCCAGTATTTCCTGGGAAACTCCATACCTTCTGTGAGCTCGAATGGCCAGCTTTAACACCCTCCTGGCCTCTGGAGGGGTCTTTCTTTCTCTCCACAGCTCAGGTGGTCTGGTAGACAGTCCTCGGATCCCCCACTCACCTGGACCAGATTATTTACATTCAGACCTGGATCAACCTCATCTACGATCCTCCGCAGTGGCTAAAGAAATTCCTCAAAGCCACTGGTCAACAACTCTGAAATCCTCCCCTCTTACCTCCCCTTAAAACCCTTAAACCTCCAAAGCCCCCTGTCTTACCAGCAGACAAGAAGGAACCCCATTCCCTCTATCCTCCACCCTACCGTCTGCCTGCCTCTGCTCCTCACCCTAGTCCACAGCCACCTAGTCCCATGCAGACTAGAAGCTGTCAGAGACCTGAGAGTCCCTCCTCTCCTGACACCACTCAACCTGAGAAGACTCCTTGGCTTTTCTGCCCTTGTGGGAGGTCCCTAACCCCGACCGTCCCCAACAACCCCTTTTCTCCTTTGTTCCCTTTTCTACCTCAGATCTTTATAACTGGAAACATCAGAATCCTTTTTCAAAGGATCCTCAGGGACTGATTTCCCTCCTTGAAACTATCTTTTTCACCCATCGCCCCACCTAGGATGATTGCCAACAATTGTTAGTCACTGCAGAAGAATGTAAATGCATTAAAGCATTTGCAAGATCAGTTAAAGGCCCAGAGGGAAAGCCTATATCGGATCACGTCCACTTGGACCTTGTGTTTCCCTTGTCATGCCCTAACTGGGACCCTAACATGGACTGAGGTAAGGAGACTCTCCATCGGTATCAGGTATCACCAGGTCTTGTTGGGAGCCCTAAAGGGCACTGATAGGAAGCCTACTAATTTGTCCAAAGTATCAGAAGTTAGACAATTGGCTACCGAATTTCCTGTGGGCTTCCTAAAGAGATTACAAGAGGCTTATTGCATTTACACCCCAATAGATCCGGAGGCACTTGAAAACCAGAGGGCAATTAATATTGCCTTTGTTACTCAATTGGCATCTGCATTGGCCTTATCAGACCTCCATAAGCCCTTAACCCTTTATGTGGATGAAAAAGGGGGCATTACAAAAGGGGTTTTGGGCCGGGGAGCTAGCTCAGTGGAATAAGTGCTTCCCTGGCAAGCACAAGGACCTGAGTTCGATCCCTGGTTCCACAAACAAAAAAAAAAAAAAAGAGTTTTGACCCAAACCTTAGGACCCTGGCAATGACCCACTGCTTACCTTTCAAAGAGATTAGACAATGTGGCTGCTGGATGGCCTGCTTGTCTCCAGATAATAGTAGCAGTGGCCCTATTGGTCAAAGAGGCTCAAAAACTGACTTTTGGACAGAAAGTCATGGTAGTCTCTCCACATTCATTGGAGACCTTGATCAAAGCTCCCCCTGACTGATGGATGTCAAATGCTCACATTGTCCAATATCAAGCTTTACTTGTTGATCTGTCTACGGTGACCTATAAAGAAGCCACAACCATTAACCCGGCCACCCTGCTGCCAGATGATGACCCTTCTCAGCCAATTCATGACTGGGCAGCTACTCTTGAGACTACTGGGAGCAATTTCATCAATCAAGGTAAGAGTCACTGGTGCCACTGTCACCACCTCCACTAAGGTTCTTTGGACGCAAAGTTTAGAATCAGGCACTTCAGCTCAAAGGGCTGAGCTAATAGCCTTCACTCAGGCCTTAAAATTGGCTAAAGACAAAAAGATCAGTATCTACACAGATAGTAGATATGCCTTTGCTACTGTTCATGTACATGGAGCCATTTACCACGAGAGGGGGCTCCTAATCTCAGGTGGACAAAAGATTAAAAATGCACCTCAAATATTAGAACTTTTGGCTTCCATTTGGCTGCCTAAAAGGTTGCAGTAATCCATTGTAAGGCTCATCAAGTGGGAACAGATCCCATCATATGAGGAAATAATCTGGCTGATGCCACAGCTAAGGAAGCGGCAAAAAAATCAGTGGGGAATGATCTTCTTCCCATTTTACTATTAGTTCCTCCTACTCTCTCAAGCTCAGTCTACACTCAAAAAGACTTACATTTGGCCCTACAACTGCAAGCTAAACCTAATATACTAGGAGGGTGGTACCAGCTCCCTGATAAATGGGTGTCACTGCCTGAGGCCTTGGGAAGAGAATTGATCCAACAAGCACGCCAAGCCACACATTTAGGGGGCTTGAAGTTGGCTGAATTGTTTCGAGACAGATTCTTCATCTCACAGCTCTCTAAATTAACTCAGTCTTGCAGTTTAAGGTGCATGCGATGTCAGCTGGTAAACTCCCAGAGCCAAAAGCCATTGGAAACCCACAGATATCATGGAACTATTCCCAGAGAGCACTGGGAAATTGACTTTACTGAAATGGGCAAGCCAGAAGTACACGGGCACAAGTACCTGTTAGTACTCGTGGTTACTTTCACTGGTTGGGTAGAAACCTATCCCACCAAGTCAGAATCAGCTTTAACAGTTGTCAAAAAGTTATTGTATGAGATCATACCTTGATTTGGCCTCCCACTGTCTATGGGTTCCGATGGTCTGGCTTTCATAGCCCAGATCACACAAAAACTATCTCAGGCCTTACAGATCAATTGGAAACCCCATTGTGCCTACCGACCCCAAAGTTCAGGACAGGTAGAATGAATGAACTGGACCTTAAAGTCCACCATTACTAAGTTGGCCTAGGAAACTGGTGAAAACTGGGTGAGTCTCCTTCCTTTTGCCCTTCTTCACAGGTGATGTACCTTGTATGTCTCCAAAATCTCACCTTTTGAAGCCATGTTTGGGCACCTCCCTCCTCTTATCCCTAGACTGGCTGAAGAAAAACTGGCTGAGCTCCCTAGTCAAGATCTTATTAAGTTCTTCAAGCTCTACAGCCCATGCTGACTTCAATCCACCTACTGTTTTGCCACCACCACCGAAAACCCACCCTATGCTCAACACATCTGAGGAAAATCCACCATCTGCAGAACCTGGAACTGAGGTCCTCATCAAAAGACACCATCGAGATTCTCTTGAACCACACTGGGAGGGACCTTTCACCTTGATCCTCAGCTCTCTGACTGCAATAAAAGTTGTGGGAAAGCCTGCCTGGATTCATCACACCCACATCAAGCCAGTTGCGACCACCAACAGGGACTCAGATAAGTGGAAGATTGCAAAAACGGATCGTCCCCTTAAAATTAAGATAACAAAATGCTCCTAAAATAGAAGAGCC
>NDGM011056969.1:0-19894 GCA_002564305.1 Octomys mimax
TATACTGCTATGCTGCCATTCTGATTTCCAAAGTGGTTGTACAATTTATACTCCCATCCACTGTCCATCCTCCTCAGCATGTGACATTGGCTTCATTTTTTGCCTTAGCCATTCTAGTGATACATAGCTTTCCTGGCCTGAATTTCTAGGATCACATACTCTAAGATAAAGGATAGCATGCAGAAATTTTACTACAATGAAAGAAGCAGGGTCGGGGGTGGCAGAAAGCTGGTGCCATGTGTCCTTGCTAGTTGCAGCTCCTTGGAGTTGTGCAGAGCAAACAGGAGTTATTTACATACTCTGACTAGTCCTTTGGAATATACATCTTTACATATTCCTGAATCTATATCTCAAAGGACTATCCAGAATATATAATATATAGCATATGCATGAAGAATTTCTACAAGCCTGTAAAAGAAAAGATAACTATCCTAATGGAACAAAAAGGTCAGATTGCAATGTAGTCATGCCAAAGGCCTCAGTCAGTCCCACAGAGAACTTTGAAAGTGGGATGAACCTTTACAACTGTCATAAATTGAGGCTGGAGAATGAACCCTTCCACCCCAAATCAGGTAGTCACTGCATACCGGCTTCCCCTGAGGGAGAAGGGGCTTCAGGCCAGGTCTATCTTTTCAGCAGAGGGCAACCACTCAGAAGAGGAACTAGGCTGTGAGCCGGCAGCACTGCCAGCAGCTGGGGAGATGAGTGCCCTGATCCCAGAGGAGGAAGGGAGAACACTCCAGAGGCTTCTGCCTTCTGGCAGTGCTCTGGGAATTTTGCATTTCTCTGATGACTGCAAGTTACACATCTTTTGGCCACTTGGGTAACATTTTTCCTAAAATATTTATTCAGGTTTTTTGCTTTCCTTCAAAATTCCACTGTGATATCAATCTTTTTTCTTAATGATTTATACAAATTGTTCTTTTATTTTTCCAGAAAGAGTTCCTTTTTTGCTGACAATTGTCAGGGAAGGGGTAGGCACCTGGCTGGGGGTAAGTAAGGGTGACAGTTGAGAGTCTAGGTGGTTGAAGGATGCTCTCAGCTACAAGCACCAGGCCTGGGATTGAAGGGGGCCTCAGGCATTGGCTGCTAAGCCTGCTTGGGGCTGCTGGTGTGAGAAATGGTGCCACAAGTTTTCTCCCAAACCATAGTACGTACAGGGGACCAAGAAGTCAGCCTGTGCAGTCTGCATCCTCACACTGTCGAGCTCAGGTCCAAGACAGTGACAGTTGGTGACTATAACTTTACTAGACAATAGGAACTTTTGAGCTTTAGTATAATCTCACGGGACCACCAGTGAATATGTGGTCTGTCACTGAAGGAAACATTGTTATATGTATATGCTTTCCTGCATCTGATAAGTACTTCTCTTGGCCTTGACGAAGGACAAAACAGAGAGGGCCACACTGCCTGCACACTTGGCTCCAGCCCAGTGTCCCCAGTGCAGCTGGTTCTGGGGCTTCCTGCTGGGACTGCTGTTGGTTTGTATGTGAGAGGAGGTGGCGGGCAGCCGGACACAGCTTTGAGCAGTTGTAGATAAAGCAACCTTCGCTGGCCATGCTGAGGCACACAGTGGCCTTGCCCACTCCCACGCACAGCTGCAGAGGTTGTGCGCTCTGTCTCCCTGCATGCAGGCACAGGGGGCTTCAGTTCTTTGCAAGGACACCTTGCACAACAGGCAGATGTTCCGGCAGAACAGGGCACACCACATCAAGTTTTGTGCTCCTTTACCAGCCTGAGCAAGCATGGTGGACAGGAGGAAGAAGCAGCTCTGGCCTCAGAGTGCAGCCACAGGCACAGGGCATGATGCCACCATGGACGCTGGGCAGGGGCTGGAGTGGCAGAAAGCTGGTGCGAGGCATCCTTCCTATGATTCAGCTCTGTGGAGTTGTGGGGAGCAAGCAGGTGTCACTCACATACTCTGACTAGTCCTTAGGGATATACATCTTTACGTATTTCCAAATCTATATCCCAAAGAGCTACCCAGAATATATAATACATAGTATATACACAAAGAATTCCTAGAAGTCTGTAAGAAAAGACAAATAGCCCATCAGAAAATTTGTCTCACAGAGGACTTAAGTATGTAGTGTGTGATTGAAGACTATGGTGTATATTTAAAATTTTTTAAATTGTTGCAGTAAAAGACGCATTATATTGCTGTAAAACCCCTCCAAACATTCCCTCTTGCCTCAAGTACATGCACCCTATTATTCTGGCCTCCAAGTCAGGCGTGGTGGTGGACGCCTGTAATCGCAGCGCTGAAGCAGCTCTAGAAGCCCTACTGCACGAGTGGCTTGATGCGCTGCCTGTCTTAAGGGTCTGAATTGATTCAAAACCATTACCTACGGGGTCATTTTGACTTTGGGCAAAACCCCAGTTGGCACAGTGCCAGGTCCAGCGGAGAAGGTGCATGAAGCGTACCACGATGCTCCTCTGCACTCCCTTTCCTTTCTGTGGGATGGCACTCGGCGGCAGCAGTCTCCACACTTTCACAAAGACACTCAGCAAAGCTTCCAGAACTTGTTCAGAAAGAGGCAAGAATGATGGGATAAGTGTGTTTGAAGCAATGGAGAGGGGGATTTTGAGAGAATTCATGGCAATGTGTCTTTTATTATACTAATATTTTTAAAAATTTTAAACACTAATCATATTTTTTATGTATTTGGTACAGGGTCTCACTACATAGCTCCGCCTCATGTGATCCTCCTGTTTTCAGCCTCCCCAGCACTGGGATTACAAGGGTGCACCAGCACGCCCGACTTGGAGGCCAGCTCAGCATGCCTGGGGGCAGGGCTGGCATGGCCTGTGTGCAGGGGATACAACCCAGGTCCCTGAACTTGCCTAAACAGGCACTTAGTCTGCTAAGATATCTCTCCAGCCTACTAATCATATTTTTGATCACCCCTTGAATAAAACCAATAGTTTATTTAAAAATGATTCCTGTAAACATCAGAAGAAATGTGAGGACAAAGTATTTTCTCCTTCCACATATACAAATGAGTAGGACAATAAATATACATGAATGCATATAAATGGAATCAGAATGACGATATGTATATCTAATAAATATATATTTGCACTCCAAATATTGGCTTCTGTAGAAATACAATCTAATTCAGCAATTAATTAAAGTTTATTCCAGGCATGTAATGCTCATTTAATGTTAGAAAATAAATATAATTAATCACATTAACAGACAACAAGAGGAAAATCATGCAATCATTGAAATAGACACAGAAAAGCATTTTAACAACATTCAACAACCTACCATGATGAAACAAAAACCAAACAAAAATCTTTAATCAATCTAAGTATTGAAGGGAACTTTTGCACTTAATAGAGTAAACATTGAAAGAACAAGAACAAAAACAAGAACTGTAGCAACCATCATAATCACTGGCGAAGACTAAAACTCTTTCCCATAGAGGGAGAATGAGAAAAGGCAGAAGAGTACAAAATCAATGCACTTCACAAATGGCTGCATTTTTATCAGCAATAAGTAGAAAATAAAATTAGCAAGTATGTCATCTACAATAACGTCAAAAAGACTAAACATCTAGAAACAAATGCAACAAATGATACACAAAACTTCTACCTAAAAGTAGAAGCACTGACAGAGAATAAAAGCATTAAGTTAAGAAGAGAACGTGCTGTTATTCACAGGCGGGGACTCAGTACTCAAAAACTAATCAGTTTTCTCCCAAATTCCTTCATAGATTTAGCATAATTCCAATACAAATCCAAGAAGGCTTTTAAAAATGCTTATACCACCAGATATGAAGAATGCCAAGTAAGACAGTGTGACAGTGGTGCAAAGGCAGGCAAAGGCAGGCAAATATCAGCTCTAGGGGCACGAGAGAGCACTTTTGCGTTGTTTCGAGCTGCTGTGTGGTGATTTGCGACAGCAGCGGTGAAAAGCTGACACAGCCAGTAAGAAGTACAGATTTATTTTATTTTTTATAAACTTTTTTATGTATTTAGTACAGGGTGTACAGGGTCTCACTATGTAGACTGAAACCATAGTGATCCTCCTGTTTTCAGCCTCCCAAGCACTAAGATTACAGGTGCACACCACCATGCCCAGTCTCAGTGGCCCGGGGCCGGGGCTGGCACACCAGGGATAGAAGCCCAGCCCCTGTGCTCTGCCTAAGCAGGTGCTATAGTCCACTGAGCTATCTGGCCAGCCTAGCAGTACAGCTTTGAGGCAAACCATTCATTTCAACACCAGGCACAGCCAGAAACCATCTATGCTTCTTTAAGGCACAGCTTCCCCAGGGCCTTGCGAAGCCTGCTCATGGATGGAGGATGAGAGGAACTCAGGAGGAAGCCATGATGAGTCAGAAAGAAGAAAGTACTAGAAGCCACCTGCTTAAAGTCCCTCCCTTAAAGCAAGTCACATGACTTATCCAACTGCTTCATGAAAGGGACTAGGAGAATGAGGCCACTGTTGCCCGAGAGGCGCAGTTTGTCGGTTCATCACTGACTGAATGAGGTCCTAAGAGCCAAAGTTGGACCCCCAACTACCTGAGGTCCTTCTCAGCCCAGGGTTTCACCTGGGCCTCCTGCTATGCTTGTGGAGCCCAGGCAACGTTTGTTCATACATGTTCCTGTTGGATCAAAGTCAGTACAATCCAGGAGAGCCGCCTGGAACAGCTCTTGCCCTTCCAGTGGCAATGAGAAGTGGCCATTCCCCTTGGAGAGAGGAGCCTCTGGGCAACACTGCAGGGTTCTTCCAGCCTTTCTTTGTGCCCAGACTGCTATGGGCAAATAAGGCTAGGGTGGAAAGGAACAAATTCAGGATTTCTAAGCCCCCACCCCCCACCCTGAGGTGCCTGCGCATGGCACAGTAGTCAGCTCGGGAACTAGTACAACTGGTAGCCACGTGGCATTTTATGATGTGAAAATTAAAATCACCAGGAAATTTTATTCACATTTGCTCTCCCTCCTTTCCTCCCCTGTCTCTTTCCCTCAGAGCTTTCTAAAGCTCTTTCTTGTGTCACTTTTCCTTCATTGCTTTTTCCCTTGGTTTATTCTAGGACTGAGATCTGAAAACAACACCAGTTGAGGCTTGGACTTCAGAATTTCTATGAACCACTTTGAATCCTTAAGGTGCCTACAGAATGGCTTGCAGCCTTAGGCAATGGCTGAAGAATATGTACGGGCTATCCAACCTTAATATTTGAAACAATATTTCATTTTGTTTCAATTTTTGCTTTTAATGCATAGAAGTCTACCTCTGCCCTGGGTGAAACGGGCACTCCCTTGAGCTTCCCAGGCTCATGCCTGTATGCCTCCACACACGCAAAAGTGGCTTTGCAGAGTTCCTGTCACATGACCTGAAGATCATGTGGCTTTCAAGAAGCCCTTTCTATGGGGACCCCCTACTCCTGCAATCTTCCACCCTGTGTCTCTAGCATTTGCAAAGGTGACAACTGCTGAAGGACTTTCGTGAGCATGTGCCATTCCCTCCACACTACTGCTCTGGGCATTATTTAGAGTCACGTTCCTATCCCACTTCCTAGGTCCAGGGCATCCTGAGGGTCTTCCACAGTATCCCCAGCCATGACCTGGAAGGAGTTCCAGTAAAGGCAAGCTAGAAATCACCTTGGGACACCACTATCAACCTTCACTTGTTCTATACATATGAATTCAAGGACAAAAACAGCTTGAGAAACTGCCCTGGCTGCCAAAGCACGGTGCTGTCCATGAGATCCTTTAAGGACAGCTCACATCTTCAGGCTACAAAGCCTCTGGGGCGGCTAGGCCAGTGGAAGTCAGTAGCTGCTCTGGTTTTACACAGCAGAGTAGTGTAGTGGAGTTGAATCACTGTTTTGTAAATTGAATCTTTAACCCCGTGGGGTGCCATCTATTGCAGCCTCCAGAACTCCTTTTATGAAGCAAAAGGTCTTCTTGTAATGCAAATCGCCACCCCCTAATTGGCCTGGTTTGTAACATCTACATTAATTGCTTCAAGTTGGCAAAGCCTTTTTCTTCCCAGTGAAGCATTTTTATCTTGTTTCCCACAAAGTGGGAAGGCTAGAAGTCACCCATCACCACTTCATCCTGTAGGGACAGCCCACCTGGGCCCTGAGAGGGTGCTGCCTCTCCTCCCCATTGCCATGGAGTTTTGGAACCTGGTAGTGAATGGGGAAGCTGGGAGTGTGGGTGTACTGGGTCCCACCTGGAGCCAAGTCTGAGAGCAGCCCGCGCCCTCTGAGGCTGGAGAGGAATACCAATCGCAAGGTTACTGGCCCCTCTCAGGGGCCTGCAAGAGGAAATTTAAAAACATACACACTCCTGGAATAAAGGGTCCTCTTCTTGTAGCTAATCACTGAAATTGGTCACTGCATGTCCCCTCCCCCCTTGGTGCAAAACATGGTCTTTCTCTTGTTCTGTTCCATCACTGCATTCTTAGAGATGTGCCAGGGAGGCTGAGCTTCACATGGGCACTCCCACCCCTACCCTGAGGCCGTGGTTTTCTGCCAGAGCCCTCTTTTCCCACCACAAGGGGTATCAGTTTGTCCTGTCTGACACGGGAGGAAGAGCCCTCTCAACTTCAAAATCATGCAGTTGGGAGCAATGAGCTGGCATCTTTTAAAAATGTTTCTGCTCTCCTTTGAAACTCGACCAGAGTAAGTCGCTGCTACTTTACCTGGAGGATGGGCTCCAAGGTGGCAAACATGGTGGTCAGGACTGCAGCTCTAGGGCAAGGAGAAGCTCTTCCTATCCTCTGAACTCAGCGGCCCATGGCTGCGGGCCAGTGTGCATCTCCAGGTCTTTTAGCAGTGGGAGAGGTCACGGGATGCCTGTAGCCAGGTTTATGCAGCCCTGAGAAGCAGGAGACAGGAACAGGAAGACACCCTGGACTGCCTGCAGAAGCAAGTGAGGAGTGATCCCAACAGCAAACCTGTGACAATGCCCTCTAAAGGCCTGCTTCAAGCAACACGAACTGAATGGACTCCCTGTCTCTCCTGAGATCCTACTTTTCCCTTTTAAGTCAGTGAAGGGCTTGAGTTACCTGATCTCCAAGGCCCTGTTCCCTATGAGTTCTGCAGAATTCACATAAGCTGTGGGTTTGTCCTCTGTTGTCCTCTGGGAGCTTAGGTCTGGGAGTGTCTGGCAGGGTCCCAATTCAGAGAAGGTGAACGTGGCTTGGTGTTCCAGCCTGGCAGCTTTGAGCAATGCTGCCATTTATACTGTGGTGTATTGAATGATGGCCACTCCCCCAAAGATCTGTCTACTCACAACTGGCAAGTATGACCTTATTCAGAAAATGGTCTTCATAGATACAGTTGAGTAAAGGATCTCAAGATCTGGTCAGCCTGCCCCCATTTGATGCCTACCATGAACCATGAAGCACATACTTCCCTCGTCCCTGCTATACAGTGCAGGAGACACAAAGTAGCGTAAACTGAGTAGCTGAGCTGGGGAGAGGTGGAAGCAACCAGGACCAAGCCCCAGTGGCAGGACTCCAGGCTCAGCTCGCCTCTCACCTCTGGGTGGGCCTTACTGAGGCTATTAAAGTGTTCCCAGCTAATAGCCTGACTGTACACTGTAGACTGAGAACTGTGTAGTAAGGGGTAGGTGTGAATGAGAGGCACAGACAGTACTTGTCCATCTCTGGAGAAGGAGAGGAGAAAGAGAGAGAGAGAGAGAGAGAGAGAGAGAGAGAGAGAGAGAGAGAGAGAGTCAGAGAGAGACAGAGAGAAAGACCAAGACCATGTCATGTCTGCCCTGAAGCTGGTGGCCTGGCAGGCAGTTACTCGGAGGTGTGTCGTGATTGGCCTAACCCAGCTCTACTGGGCTTTCACAGTCTCTCCCCAAACGCACAGAGCCAGTGCCATGGGAAAGGGCAGCCCTGGTGTGCTGGCCCTGGTGTTCTCCCATGGTACCAGTTTCTCTCCTGGGTAGCTGTTTCAGTAACCAGTCAGGAGCCTGGGCAACCCCTGACACTCTGCTCCTTGTCTTTTCCCACCACAGCCAATCTTGTCAGCGAACCTCCTCATTGCTCACTTGTCAGCTTGGGACTCCTGGCCTGGATGGATGTGTGCACTTGGTTCCCCAGGCTCCCATCTGCATGCAGGAGCGTTTCTCCTGCAGTGACAGAAAAAGCAACCCAAGGATGCTCCAGTTGCATTATACAGCTTACTCTTGGTGATGGCAGGACTGGAGTTGCCAATTGAGCAAGGGGGTATGAAAGGGGCAGGAAGGAGGTGGGCACAGGGACTGACAGGGAAAGCAGGCTGTGCAAGGAGAGTTGCTGGCAGCACTGCAGGGCTTTGTTGGTTGTGAACTGGGTTTGCAAAAAGAGGACTTTCGGGACCACACAGTTTTCTCACCTGTTAATTCTGTGATGTGTATCACTGTCAGCAGGAACCTACAGTCCTGGGTTGCTACCTCTTCTTTCCTTCCTGGAAAAATCTCTTGTTAAGTTATATACATCTGATTAATCGCAGCATGTCAGAGTTGAGGATACACAGCTGTTGGGCTGTACAGAAACTGGACTTCGGCTTGATGTGCTGTTTGGGATGGACTCTGATATTCAAGTCTGTTCTGTTCACTTGGAACAGCTGATTATTTTAGCTTGCAATAGCCAAATACGCCCACAGCTATATTTTCTAGAACTCTTTCTTATTGAAATTCTTACAGGAAAAATTACTTTTTATCATAAGTCAAGAATTCTATAGTCCCTAGTACTTTGATGTGTGCTTATAATTCTTGGCAGTGCAAGTTTGTTCAACAGTAGGATGGGGCATAAGACAGTGCACTGTCACATACATTCTGTCATATTCGTCGCATGGCTAGCATCTGTGCTGTGCTTGAATGTGTCTGTAAAAGTTGATATGTTGGAAACGTAATTCTCAATTTTATATGTTGAGAGTATTTGCAAGTGGAGCCTTTGGGAGATAATTAGGAATAACTGAGGCCATGCAGGTGGAATCCTCATCAGGGCTTGCACATTTGCTCTATCTCACGTGTGACGCCGCCACCACGTTATGGCGTAGCAAGTAGGTCTTCACCAGATGCCAAGCAGACCTTGGTCCTGGGCTCTTAGAATTCCCAGCCTCCAGATGCAGGAGTCAAATAAATGTTTATTCTTTCTAAAGCTCCTATTCTCAGGTATTTCATTATAGCAACAAGAAACAGGCTAGGACAGACTCACACGACAGCTTCTTCGGGCATGGAGCTCTTTTCATTGCTGTATCCTTGAAGCAGATGCACCATAAAGATGCTCTTCTGCCTTCATCCTGGGTAAGTGCATGACTGAATGGGAACTGAGGCTCGGAGGAGGCCTCAAGCTACTAAAAGGCAGAGCTGGGGTGTGAACCAGTGTTGATGTGAAAGTTCATGCTCTGCCCCTCCTCAGACCAGAGTGGCCCTGGGCTGACTCCTTGAGCTGGTGCTGAGGACTGGGTGAGGTGTGAAGAGCCTGGAGGGTACAAGGAATGAAGTGGAAGACAGTAATTGCCGAGGGGGCTGCAAGTCCTGAGCCAGCTGAGGGAGGTTCCAGAGACAGACTCCAGGGGTGCTGTTGGTAGGGATTGAATGTAGGCTTGATCCAGATGGAAGGGGCAGCTTTATGTTCCCAGAAGGCCAAAGAGTTAAAAGTAAGAGGTGTCTGCGGTTGGTTGAAAGCAAGGAGGAGGCAGGGAAGGCTCTACGGAAACATCCACAAAGGCTGAGGCAAAGTGCAAAAGATCTGTGCTCATCGTGGGTGCTGACAATCTGAACCTCAAGTCCTTGTGCCCTTCACAGAACTGAAGGGAGTGCCCAAGAGATCTGACTGAAGAGGTGGCTGCAGAAAAGAAGGCAAGCAGAAAGGTCAGGGCTGAAGTCAGGACCCCTGAACACCACCTACGTGCTGGGTGCCCTTGGGCTCCTCTCCCAGTTCGCTTTTCTCACAGCATCTTTAACTTCCTGACATGGTTAATTTTCTTTCTTACATAGCAATGTGGTAAGCAATAAGATGTACAAATCAGACTGGAGAGATAGCTCAGTGGTCTAAGTACCTGCCTGGCAAGCACAAGAACCCAAGTTCAATCCCCAGTATTGCATGCCATGCAAGCCCCAGAACTGGGTATGGTGGTACATGCCTATAATCCCAGAGTTAGGGAGGCTGAGACAGGAAGATCTCTATGAGTCTGAACTGAGTAGCAAGGCTCTGTATCCAATAAAAAAATAAAAAAGATATTTCAATTTCATTCCACAAAAGCCACTGCACTGTTCACCAGTGGGTTGTATGCTGAATCCCAGTGCAAGCAAAGCCCATACTCTACATAGAGAAAGATTTCTAGTTTGGTGAGTCGGCCCCAAGGCTGACTGTAATCTTAAAGTGCACCCTCACGAAAGGCCAAAAACAGAGAAGAACAGCCACGAGACTTGGAAGGCTTTTCAGTAGCTGAGGAGTTTACGCTGAACCTAGAAAGATTGAAATATAGCAGGCAGGCATGTTAGAGAATTTTGGGCAAGGGACAAGCTGTCAGAGAACTGGGCATAGCAGAGGGCAGGACATTCTGGTGATGAGAAGCAACCAGCCTTGGTCACACGTGTGTGGGCAGGTCAGAGACATGTGGAGCCCTGGCTTCACAGTCAGCCTGGAGTGTGCTCCGTGTCGTAAGCAGCTTAGACAGCAGCTCAGGGCCCTGGGGAGGCATCGTCCAGGGCTTGTGAGCAAGGGCCTGTGGCCTTACTTGTAGAAAGTGTCTTTATAGATGTAATTAAGGTAAGGATCTTAAGAGATTATCCTAGATTGCCTGAGCGGGTCCTAAATCCAATGATAAGTGTTCTTATAAGCAGATAAGACACAGCAAGGAGAAAACAGAGAAGGAGGCCTGGAGCGGCCAGAAAGCTAGAGGGGATGACGAAACATTCCCCCGGCCTGAAGAGGACATGGCCTGGTGGTCCATACCTTGGATGCAGCTGGGATAATTTTGTTAAAGCCTACTCATTTCTCTAACCGCTTCCTGCTGCAGGCTGTGTACTCCTGAAGGGAAGGATCATGGCTCTTTTGCTGATCACTGTAGCTCCAGCACTGAGCACAAATCCTAGCATCCCCTGGAGACTCATAAAACATTGACTGAATGAACTGAGGCATTATTGTGGGGCCCATGGACCTGTGGGCACACCGAGCACTGTGTGTACATGGGTGTCATTCAGGACTATTGCTGATCCCATACAGGCATTTCGTTCGTTCGTATTCCTTAGTTAGGAAATAAAAGTATTGCTAGCTGCATTCTACGTGGGGCTTGGGGAGTGGCCTGACATTGGAACAGAGGCGAGAAAGGCACAAGAGGAAGTGAGGTCCAGATCTGTGATTCCTGCTTTCTTTCTCAGCCTGCTTCTAATCCAAACTGGAGCGGTAGCAAGACAAGGTCCAGTGCAGTTTCTAATCAAGGCAGAGCCTTTCTGACCAGCAGGCAGCAAGGGTGGTCACAGGGAGTCTCAAAAATCCCCCTGAGGACACTCACCAGCAGGGCCTAGGAGTCCAGCCTGAGAAGGAGTGCCAAGGCGGCTCCAGTCCTAGCTGACCCTTTCCTCATTCCTCAGCTCACTGGGTAGAAGATGAATCTGTAACCTTCTGTGAAGTTTAGTAAAATAGATCTTTGTCCAGGGGCTGCCCTCATGACCCTTTGAAGGTGTCTCTGCACTTTGCTTTCGGTCATATTTGCAAAGTGCTCACTTGTTCCTATTTGCAGGTACAGGTCCTGGAGGGAATCTGAAGACAGGCTTTGGAGAGCTACTAGCGTCCTTTGTAGGGCTCTGGACCGATGTGCTGGCTGAAGAGAAGTGGCTTGGACAACTTGCTTCCAATAATCTGGCAAGCAAATCTCCTTTCTTTATTCATCAGGCATATTTGCACCTAAATAATCTCTTTGTTTGTTGGGATTTCAACATGAGCCAATATGGGCAGGCAGGAGAGGCACAGGGATCCACAGGGCTGGGCCTAGGAGAGAAGGCCTGGTAGCAGAGGTTGCCAAATTGAGACACGCCGCCAAGCCAGAGTGATGCACCTGGACCCAGAGGCTGCTGAGCAGGCCTGCACCGGTGTGCTTAACCTCCCCGGCCTCCAGAGTGCCAAGACGGGGTGCTACAAAGAAACGGAGCCATACAACGCTAACCACATGGGATGTGGTGGAGTCATAGCTGCAGAGAGCATTGCCAACGTGAAAGCAAAGCTGGGGCAGGCAGGTACTGCGGGCCGGGCCACCTAGCCCTGAAGCCTCCCCTGGGTGTGCAGGGGCCAAAGCGGCAAAGACTTTGTGAAATGAAGGCTGAAGGCAGAATGACCCTCGGGGCAGTGTGTGACCTGCACTTCTTTCTGGGAATATTTGTTAGTATTTTCCTTTATCTTTGCCCTGGTTGCAGGAATTTCATTCATTTTCTTGCTTCACAGCCATCTTGTCCTGAACATGTATTTGTTGATGTATCTGGAAAGATTTTTTAAAAAGTTCATATACACATTAGCTACACTTGTGTTCAGCTTCCTTTCTGAACATGAAAGGCTTAAACAGAAAGCATCCATATTGCATGGATTAATTAGATGTTTTAAACTTTAAAAAATCCAGAAAACAAAAAATAAGGAAATAAGTTAGAGAGTATAATATAAAACTCAGCAGGCTTTGATTTTCTGCCATGAAGCTATTAAAAAAAATTAAGACATGCGCAGCAAACTGGTTCTTGCATAAATCAGAGCTATCAAAGGCACATGTTTACTTTCAGATTAGTATGTACATAAATTTAGCCAAAACGATGGGCTTGCACTATGAATTGAGCTAAACCTGAGCTCTAATCAGGCACCAGACAGAGCAGGCCAGACCCATCCTGGGTGTCCAGCTCAACCCTGATCATGGTCATGGTCATGGTCATGGTCATGGCCAGTGGGCTTCCTTCCCATCTCAGCTAATTCAAAGAGGCAGATGGAGGGCTGGGGTCCGTAAGTGCACTGGAGGAGGCCTTTAGAATATTCAGATGCTACAGAAAAACCTTGTAGGAACTGGAATGCATGTTGCCGGTCCCACTTGTGATGCAAAGCCAGCCTGGAGGACAAGCACTCTACCGGGCTCGCTTTTCTCAGGCTAAGTTCTGCGATACCAGAAAATGAAGCTTGCTCCAGAGCTCAGTTATGTCTACACATGTCCTTACACTTTTGCCTCCCAGTATTTAGTGCCGAGATATGAGCTCGTGGTCCTAAAACCACAAGCAGGCCATGGCAGATTGTCAAGGCGCTGTTGATAGGCATTTGCAAACATTACAATTACAGCAGACTCAATATAGAGGCATCTGACATGCAGAGTTTGAAGTGGGAATATCTTAATATCAGGCAGTTTCTTCATGTTTTTCCTTTCAAAATCTAGGTTCAAACACAAGGTAGCCCCGAAGTCCCTGCATGAGCCCAGATAAGCACATCAGCACCCGTGATGCCAATTGGCAGTTGCAGGGTCTAGGGCAAGGGGAGAGGGGCCTTTCAGCTCCTGCATTCCCAAACCCTATCTTCCTAGGCAGGGGAAGGAGATCTGTCCCTGGGAAGTGGAGTAGCCCCCAGCTGCTGTGGACAGGGAGGAGCCCCAACTTTCCATGTGTGAAACCGGTAGAAGGAATAAAGGGAGGTAAAAAGAAGGCAAGGAAAAATGATAATTTTAAAGTGTTTTTAAGAAAAACTACAGCTTCAGGAAACAAAATTTCCTTCTCTTCCCTTCTGAGAAACTCATTTCAGGTGCAGAGGGATTTCCTAAGGATCTTAAAGGTGTGATAAGCCCATAAGTTGGGGCTCTATGCTTTTAGCTGTAAATTGAGGCCTGGGTCTTCTGCCCACTAACCCCCATCCTCAAAGAAGCAGGGCTACGAATCAGACAGTGTGTCTGTAAAGTACCTCTACACTTCAGACACATGCAACACATACATTGCACGCTAACCAGGCTCGCCAAAGGGTGGCCCACCACAGGAAACCTGACAGACAGACGGTACAGAAATACACATCCTACATTGCCCATCTGAGGACCCCAACCCCCCACCATAATGCCCCTCTCTTGAGGGCCTGCCTGCATTCTCTGCCTGTGCACTTGCAAAATTTCTTCCTAACAGCCCTTTCTAATGTCTCAGCATCTTGCAGTTCTTTCAGTGACTAAATAAGCAAGCAAAGCTGCAGGTTGAGGTCCCCACCTCCTCTTTGGAGTCCCTCCTGAGATCCTGTCTGGTGATATCCCACAGCTGCCAGGGACAGGGGAGGAGTCACCATTTTCCCAGGAGCATAACCTTTTGTGACTTGCCAGCCACAGTTTTCAGGACTTCTTCTGCCGCCCTGTGCGCCTATCGATCCTTCCAACAAACAGCTCCAATTACCACCGGAGTGCACGACGGGCGGGGACCTGGCAAGCTGAGGAGAGGCTGTGGGCATAGGCGCCCACCTTCCCTGGCAGCCCCTCTCAGGGCATCTCGGGTTGAGGGGGTGTGGGAGGTACCCCGCCCACAGCACTCCTGGCAAGATCTGTGATGATTATTTCTTACTTTCCGGCCTGGAAATACACCAACTCTTTTTATCCAGAGATTCACGACTCTCCCTGGAGGGTTAAAATATAAATAGCAGTTTCTAACCACGCTAATAAATAGACAAAGCTAAGCAAACAATTTATCAGCTGTCCTCACAGCCTCCCAGTGTGCCTGCCTGCCTGTCTAACGGGCCCACAACTTTCCCTGGGCATACTCTCATTCTGCAGAGGCTGGAAGGCAGGCTGGCCAAGTGGGTCTAAAGATAAAGTGAACAAGAGGCTGAGAACAAGCTGCTACCACCCAAGCAAAGGACACTGTCTGCCCAAAGACAAAGCCTTGGTGCTCAAGCCCACATTGAGCTGTTTGCACAGGGCTTTGGTCTCCTCAGGCCACTGATGTGTGCCCAGACTGGTGTCGCTTTGTGTGGTAGGAGACCAGTGAGGTGGTGCTTCTTGTCATCCCTGCTGTGGTGGGGAGCACCCTGTTTCTGGAGCAGAGGCTGGACGGTGGGATGGTAGTTGCAAGGGTGGGCTTGCCCCACCATCCTCTCTGTGGCTGTGGCCTCGAGAGCTGGCCCTGAGCATCCCTAGGACCCTGGTACACCCTCAGCCCTAAGCAGGTCCCTTCTTGGGATCCTGAGATGGAGCCTCAGGTCACAGAGGCTCCTTGCCCAGGAGGCTGACGGAGAAACCCTGGTCACAGGGGAAAGGGCTGGGCCAAGCCCACCTGAGAATCAGGGCCAGCCAGGGATCCTGTGATCTGAGGAAGACCCTTTGCTGTTTTTTGTTTTTGTTTTTGTTTTGTTTTGTTTTTTTGAGACAAGATCTCACCATGTAGTTCAGGCTGGCCTCAAACTCATAGTGATCCTCTTGCCTCAACTTCCCAGGTACTGGGATTATAGCCATGTGTCACCACACCAGGTTCGTAGCACAGCCTTCCCAGATGCCAGGCAGCCTTGGAGGACCTGGCAGCCTGTCCCAGATCTTCAGGAGTCACTCCTGTCATGCCAAAACCAAGAAGGAGATTTTTCTCCCCAGGGATGCTGGTGGATTAGCCAGAGTGACTCCCAGTCATTCTCTGATGTCACCACTGATGGTAGCATCCACTGGACACATGGTCACCAAGAGCTCAGGCTGCCTTTCCGAGCAGTGGCCCTGGCACCAAGTTGGCCCTGGTGGAAGCTACTGGGGCTAATGCTCCTTGAGTCCCCAAGGAGCCAGAGGCAGCAGATCTCCCTACCTACCTACCTCTCTCTCTCTCCCTCCCTCCCTTCCTCCCTCCCTCCCTCCCAAGGTAGCTGGGGACATGGGGGTGGGCCCTGGGCCCCAAGGCCTCTTGGCTGTCTCACCTGCCTAGCATGTGGCTATCTCCTTGCCTGAGCCCTCTAGGGGACAGGAGTGGGCTCTTGCATTGGGTAGCAGGGGAGCCGCTGTCACTTGCAGCTTGGGGACTTTGTCAGCTGGTCCCAGGCCTCGGCCACTGTGCAGAAGAAAGCAGGTACAAGCTGGGTCACTCGCCCGCATGGGGGTCCCTGGCTTGACTGAGAGACACACAGCATTCTGGCGGTAGGGCCCAGTCCCCAGCATGGCTCAGGGAAGGCTTTATGTTCCTGACCTGGTGGGGGCCCATTGCAGACACAGCACGTAGTCCAAGCCCACCCTCCCCACCCCTGAGCTTCTGTGGGGCATTCACGGAGGTCAAGGGGGACCCGAGGGAGGTACAGCTTGGGTGGGGGCACAGGGCAGGCCTAGGGGAGGGGGACTTCTTTCCACAGGTACAGTGCAGAGCTGCTGGAGGGAGTGAGGGCAGCCTGACGGGGCACCAGGGTCCCACAAGGGTTGGGCAATCAGGGACCTAGAGTAAATCCCACCCGCACTACTCCTGGAATGCTAAAGCAAAGCAAGGGGCTCGGATTCTGGTCAAACCTTGAAGCTCTGTATGGCCCAGATGGATGCAGTGCTGAAGTGAGGGCATGGGGTGAAGGAGGAGTAGGGGAGCATCCCTCCGGGGGGCTCCCAGCACTGCCTCGCCCTCTGCCTGAGCTGTGTATTCGATAGCCTGATGTACACATGCATGTGTGTATTCCCTAAGGTGTATCCAAGCCTGAATTTCTCTCTGGCCACCATCCTGGCCCACATTGAGACCACTGAGGAGATACTAGAAGTGTATCTCCCAATACCTCTTGGGTACCTATACCTATCTCCAAACTCCTTCCCTGGCCTCTCTTGGGAGGTCCCACAGGCTCATCATCAGTTCAGCAGCCTCCACCACTAGATCTTCCAACATTTCACCTTGGGCCTCACTCATGTTCCCTGTCTTAGTCACTTCCTCATTGCTGGGACAAAACATCCAACACTTGCAACTCCTGCTGGTTGGTCCCCTGCTGCAGTCACGCTTTTTAAGCAAACAGAGTTCAGTCAGATCAGAGGCAGAACTGATAACTACCTCGTATGGAGTACAGTATAGGTGTGCTTTGGTGGCTTTCTAGTCACTGGTAGTTGTTTGGCTATTCATAGCCCTTCTCCCTAAGCTGGCTTCTTTGTGTGGGCATAGCTGCTGTGCCAGAATGACACCCAATGCCACTGGCCTCTCATGGGCACACTTAGGCGAGCCCTGAAAGGGCAGAGTAGTTGAGCCTTGTGGAATGGGGGCTTCCCTCTCAGCTGCCTGTGAGGTTGACTTCCACGAAAACGGAGTTGTATGTGGGAAGAATAGCCCCATCCACTGGGCTACAGTCCTACATTTCCTCTTAACATTTGTGGAAAGAAAGTCTGAAGAAATTCTGGCCCGTGTTTCTTCTTGGTTGATAAGAGCCTCCCTTTTCCCTTTGTAAAAAGCAGAGACCACGATCCAGTCCCAATGCCTGCCTGTGAAAAAGCTGCTGCTCCCCAGTCCTCAAAGAGCTGCTGACATCTAGAAGCAAACAGACTGTGGAGAGACAATTAGGCTGATGTAGGCTCTCTGGATTTCCATTCCATTCCTTTTTAACTGCCTCAGTGCCAGCTGAACTACAAGCCCCAGGAGGTGAAATTGAACCCAAGGATTTCCCCAGCTATCTGGAATGAAGCTTTCACTTCTATAATTAGAGACCCAGAATGTCAGGCCTGCAGGGGCCCTTCAGATCAGCTGGCCTGTCTCCATCATGAGGCTGACAGCCAGGCGAGGAGGCCCAGCTTGAGGCCCATCCCTGCCTCTCTCACTGGCTGGGCCCTTCTTGCTACACCTTCTGCAAATACTTCTTCCTACTGCATTAGTCTCTCCTCCCCACAGTGGTGGATGCTCCATAGGTGCTGGATGAATGGGACCAGAGCTTCTCTGCAGTCTCCCAGTGAGCAAAACTCAGATCCAGCAGGCAGTCCACTTTCTTCATAAGTGGCTATCAAATTCCTTTCCTTCATGACTGAGACCCACAGGAAAACACGCAGCACCCACCTTCGCCTGGTACCATTCTCATCTGGTGTCTTCCACCTGCCTGCTGAGCCACTCTGTTCCCTGAATTCACCAGGCCATTTTCTGTCACCAGGCCATTGTTCTAGCTGCTCCCTTAGAGCAAGATGCTGCTCAACTCCAGGTGTCCTTCAAGACACTTAGATTCTTTCCTCTGAACAACTTTCTAAGGAGCACAATCAAGTCTCTCCCACATCCTGCTTTTTTATCTAAATATGTAGCAGACACTTCTAGGGACAGAGGAGACAAGACTGAACAAAACAGACAAAACTCTGCCTTCATGGAGCTGACATGTTAGTGGGAAGAGAGGCAACAAGCAAGCTCTGGGGACCTTAAGAGCTGCAATTAACTTCTACACTCTGGATTTGCTTACCTGTTCAAGTTGCCCTTATTACCCACTGACTTGTGGCATCATTACTTGATTTATATTCCTGTCTGTCTAGGGGATGAGCACCTTGAGAGTCCGGCCAAGGCCTAATCCATTCTGCAGCCTGCAGTACCAAACATACACTCAGGACATGGTTGTAAACAGAGTGAGCAGATACGTGAGCGAGTGTGTGAGTGTATGGAGAGGTGAGCTAATGGATGAGTGGATGCAGGAGGGAAGGGCAGAAGGAATGAGCGAAGGCCTCTGAATGAATGGATGGCCAATGTGTGTGTGAGTGACTGCATGAACGACGAGGAGTGAGTGGACAGGAGAGAGAGTGGATGAGAAGGTGGCTGAGTTAGTCGAGGTGAAAATTCTACACATTAACTGCTATTTTCAAAAAATTGATAGAAATTCGTAGTACAACTCTGTATGCTGATATCTGCAATCTGAGCAACTACATTGAGGACAGCAATGTGTAATACAAACACCATGCATGAATGCATGTCACCTTCGTCTTCTAAATGTGTACCGTTTCTAATGTCATATGAATTACTACTATACTCTCTTTAAAATAATTTTTTTTAAGGTAAAAGAAATAAAACAGACAACAACAAAGATTTAAGGTTTCTTCAAAGGAAGCAGTAATACTCAGTCACATGTCCAGTCTTCCATAACTATATCTGTTAATCTGAGCAACAGATTTGACAATAAAAATAGATAATATATCAAACATTGTTAGTTAGCTATTGTTTTGAAAATCTGTAACATGTGCAATGTTATACGTTACCTTGTTTCTGATTTTTCTTCTTGCTTTTGTTTTTACTCTTCAAAATAAATTTAATTAAAAGAAAAAAAAGGTGGCTGAGTGGGCAAGGGAGCGAACATACGCATAAACGTGGGGGTGGAAAAGTAAATGGCGAGCGCACAACGGGCCAACTACCAAGCTCAGAACCCTGGGGAGTCTCAGCACTTCTGAGGCAAGGTTTCTGCATCTGAAGCCTGAGTGGCTCGAAGCCTGGATTTCTGAGGAAGGAAAGAAAGGCCGCATTGGCTCTCGCAGCACAGAGCTCGGGCAAGGTGGCTGTGGAAACCCGGGCCATCAGCTCCAGGGCCTGTCCCTCAGTGCAGCCTCATTTGACTGTGAACTCTGGCCCTGTCTCAGAGGAGGATGTCTCCAGGGGCCTACTCTGCTGGCTTAGCCCCTCCAGTGCAGAAAACACTCCCATGGCACCTTTGATTGCTTCTGTAAACATCAGCAGTACCAAGAGCTGAGAGGTACAGCCGGGCTTGATGGTGCACGCCCGTAATCCTAGCACTCTGGGAGGCTGAGGCAGGACTGCAAGTTTGGGTTGAACCTGGACAACATAGTGATTTAGTGAGATCTCATCTCAAAATACAATTTTAACAAATAAAAAAGGGCTGAGGTGATAGCAGCACAAAGATCCTTGTTTTAATCTGTAGTATTAACTCCCAAAATACAGGCACATTTTTCTTCTACAAAGGAAAGAGAAAGGGGGGAGGGAGAGAAAGTGGGAGAGAGAGAGAGAGAGAGAGAGAGAGAGAGAGAGAGAGAGAGAGAGAGAGAGA
>NDGM011056976.1:0-10175 GCA_002564305.1 Octomys mimax
CTCTGTGAAAGCCTGAGAGAATGTTTTCTCTCCATGTGACTGTCCTTAGGCACACTCTATATCGTCAATCACTCTCCTCTGTGGCCCCATATTCTCCTTGATCAGAAAATCTGGGACACAACTGAATTACATGATGTTACAGTACCGCGGTTCTCCTAGGTCCTGAGTCTCCACTGACATTGAAAGGCTAGGCCCAAAATTTTGGCGGTCTATGCAGCCTTTCTTTTTCTCTAATTTTTGGTATGCAAATTTAGGTTGTTAACCCTCCAGAAGAGAAGCTTATTATTATTACCCTACAACATAGGCAGTTGAGCTTAACCTCACTACCTGTCTGAATACCAAACATTTTAGGCATAGCATGGAACAGGTATTTTCCATCAAGTATTGACATGTTAAACTTGAAGTCCCTAGAGAATATGAAGAAAAAAAATTTTTTAATAAAAAATATTTTTAAAAATAGGAATAAGGAGTTACACATTTTTACACAGAAATTTAGAAATGTAACCATATACAGCGTTGTAGCAGGACAGTCCTGTGACTTTTTTCCTTGTCTCTTGTTTTCATTTATTACCCTTTTATTTTTTTTTTTTAGCAAACGTTTACTTGAGACACAGCATGGCAGTAATTGGTAAGGACATGTATAGTTCTTAAGGTGCAATTCTTTCTTACAGTACACATGCTTAAAAATATTCAAGTTAAACAAACATACAGTCCTTAAGAAACATGCGCTGAGAACGAACGGGTACATGATATGGCTTCCAAAGGAATGTTGCAGCAATGCGTAGTGGAATCCAGAGACTTCAGGATTGCAGGAAGGGAGGGAAACCGCACCTGAAAGAGGCTGAGCCTCAGACGCAGAGCTACTTGAGTGGACAGAGGCGACTCCAAATGCGTCAGCAGCACGTCTCATCACCAGCTGAGCATGAAAGGCCGCGACCGCCAAATGACATTTAACGTATTCCACCCTGTTGATGTCAGCGTGTAATACCACGCGTAGGACGTAGAAAATAAGGATGGATAGAGACAGAAAACAATTGAATAAATTCATCACCCCATTTGAAAGAATTCAGCACTTGTGCAGTGACCACTGACAGGGAAGGCAGAAAAAGTTTAGAATGTGGATGACTAAGGTAATCAGTTGAATGCAACGTACATATACAAGAGGGTTTTTCTAAAATTTGAAAATATACCCTAAGAACACAAAATAAATGTTTATGAAATTTCATTTAATAATAATAATAATAATAAAACCTCAGGCAGACCCATACAGACCGTGTTGGAATGTTCTAAACTTACATGTCTTTAAAATGGAATGATTTAAGGGGCTGGGGAGATGGCTCAGTGGATTAAGCTCTTGCCTGGCAAGCGCAAGCACCTGAGTTCAATCAAAAAAATGAATAAATAAAAATAAATAAATAAAATGGAATAATATAATTTTCAAGAAAGTAAACCTGAATTTAATAATATGGATAAATATAAAAAAATCTCTTGACTATAATTTGAGTATGACATTAGTACAAAATACAAGTACAACAGCATTATTTTAAAACATAGCTAAATCCCTATTTAGAGGAGCAGAGAAGTGATAAAGACAAAATTCGGAACGTCACTTGCTGTTAGACAGGACAGGCAACACAGCGAAGGACGTCCGACCTTTAAAAGGTACTTGTGCTTTCTCCAGCGGAGCAGCAATTCCCAGGCTGGTTTGTATATATATTATTACATAGACGCGATAAATCCGGAGGGCACGAGGCCGAGAGGCCGTGGCCCCGCAGAGCCCTGGCTGCAGCGCGCTGTCCGGCGACACCCTCGCTGGCGTCGCTGGGCGCAGGCCCGGCGGCCTGGTTCCTGGGCGCGCCTTCTGGACGGGATTAAGAGGAACGCATAGTGCACCTGCACGCCTTCTGACTCTGTGTGCGCTCCGGAGGCGCTGACTTGATGTAGGCTTCCGGGGAGGTTGCTGAGTTTCACACTAATGGATACAGCACGCCTAGGCCGAGGGATAACCCAAGTGTCAGCTGTAGGCAGCGAGCGCCCTTCAGGACCTCGCAGCGGCCTCAGAGGCGGGCTGCAGCGCAGCACAAGCACCGCTGCCCCCGCGCGGACCGCGCCTCGCCTCTCACTGGGAGGCGGCCCTAGCCCGCTGCGGGGCCCTTGTAGCGTCGACGGATGCGTCACAACCGCGAGGTGTGGTGCGGCCTGAACTGCCTGTCTTGTCAACTGGCTGATCGCGCCGTGGCGGGTCTTCCTCGGAAACACGGCGTCACCAGGTGGCTGTGACACCGGCAATCAGGTGCAATCAGCGCAGGAAACAGCATAGAGCATGCAAGCAAGTGTCTGCTACCCAGCGGCCATACTCGCACCATCCTGCCTCCTTCTCCCAGACTGCATCTAAAGCCCCACATAGAGTCCTTTGGTTAAATTATGTTGGTACATTTTTATACACATAATCATTATAGTCATCATAGGAATTTGTGCTTGTATACACTGTATATCTTGATGCTATTCTTGCCTATCCCCTCCCCTTCCTTTCAATCTTCTTCCCCTCTTTACTTTCAAAAACTTTATTTCTATTTTTCCTTTCCCCCCTTATTCTCCTTTCGCCTTCTTCTTCCCACCCTTCCCTCACCCTGCTTCCTAGTACCTATTACGCCTTTGGTCCTTATTTAGCAGGCTGATGGTCTGATGCACCTGCGTGGCGGCCAGGCTCTTCCTGCAAGTGACAGCCGCGGCAGGACTGAGACATGTCTGAGACAACTCTGGAGTGTAATCATGAGAGAAGTCATTCCACTGGGCACAACTTCAAGCAGGCCACTGCACACCAAGAAATGATCAGATTTGCATTTGCACAGCAATTTATAAATGGAAGACAATAGGTTTATTATCATCAATATTTTAAAAAAGATGGAATTGAAAGAGATGCAAGGAGGGGTTGGGGATGTAGCTCAGCAGCACAGCACCTGCCTGGCAAGTGGGAGGTCCCAAGTTCAATTCCTTGCACCAAAATATGTTCATAAAGAAAACAAGGATACATATAGAATCACAAAACGTTTAACCAGGTATAGCAAAGAGTGTTTCTTATATGAAGATATCTTACTAGGCACTAAACTATTAACAATATATCCATACAAAAGTATCTCAGGATAGAAACAAAGAAAAATAATAATAAATATACAAAAATTTCAGCCTTTGCTGAGGAAATGTACTCAGGTAGCAGCGCTCTTACCGCATGCTCACAGCTTGTCACATTTTCTAAATGTTGGCTTTGTCATATAAACTTTAATAGAATATCTATCTGAGATGCAGAAACTAAATTCAATTAGAACGGTTAATTTTTTATCCAATCACATTTCTAGGAAATTTATTAAATGAAAGAAAATATTTAAAGATTTTAAAAAATAGTGTATTGAAACATTTAGAAAAATATTAAATTGTTGAAATAGGACACAATTTTACTATGAAATATGGAACCCTGGAAATATGGGGCGGGTTTTTAAGGATATAAACCGCACACTTTCCTTAAATTCAATTTGATATATAAAATGTGAAATTCTGTGATTGTAACTGCATCCCACACCCATGTGCTCGTGCGGTCCTCTGGGTGCAGGCCTGTCCACTGTGTTGTTCATGGTGAGGACACATGCTAGGGTTAGATCTAAAACTCGACAAGATAATATTTCCATTACATTAGCCATACAATATTTGCTTAAGCTTTCTTCTATATTAAATGAGATAGCACCTGCTATTTTGAGAAAATAAATAGCTAAGTCTGTGAGACAACTCTTAATAAATAACATTATTCTGTGCATATGAAATGTTTCTGTATCTACACACACAGTTTAAGAAAGTTGAACATTATGCCATACCTTGGAAACATTGTGTACTACTTCTTCATCACCGGATGGCTCTCTACAAGCCACTAGTTCCTTTAACTTTGTGTTAATCAGCCCTTTAAATACACAATTTAATATTGTTTACATTTGAACTCAGTGAATCTGGAAGCATACCATCTGGTAGGAACCTAAGTTGCATGCTTTTCTTGATCCCATATTTTCAGAGCTAATCCCAGTTGACACATGGTTTGCTGACCCATTCTCAGGCCTAGTATTCACAGAATATGCACATGCTGGCAAATCCATTTCATTGATAATAATGTCATTTAAATTTAATTCCACAGTGATTGGATACTATAAATCTTCTTCTGCGTTCATTTTTATACTCCCCTTGTACCTATGCCAACAAGCTCCTGTCAATCTCACTTGAGCTGGACTTGCTGAATCGTGTGTAGCCTCACCATTGACTCCTTGATTTCAGTATTAACTCTGTTGATATTCTAGAAAACCAGCATTAGAGGGACTGGCGCTTGTAAGCGTGGCCCCTTCAGTGCTCATGCATGTGCGTGTGAGCACACACACACACACACACACTTGAAAGTCACAAAGACATCCCTAGTCTATTTCTAGCATCGAAAGCTAACCCTTTCACTCCTTCACATGGGGTGAAGATCTCTTTTTCATTCCAAGTACTTCAAATTCGCACACATCTACAATAAAATGGGATATTCAGATAACGCTTTTGTAAATAGAACCTGCTGTTCCTACCAAAGTATTTCATATTTTAGATGAGTTTGGCAGTCTTCCCTTCCCACAGTTCTTTTCCCCACCTGTCTTATGTTTCAATCTTGAGGTAAAAGAAAAGTTAATCCCTCAAAGGGCTGTTCCTTGGAGTTCTGCACTTAAACAAAATATCATTAATTCATCACCTTCAAAATTATTGATGACCCAGTCTCCATTAGTGCAGAAAGCCCAATCAGCTCCAGGTTGCTCAACCACTGTTAGTGTTTCCATTTTCTCAACTGCTGTTTTCTATAGACTGAATGAACTGTGCCTCCAGTCTGGTTTTGTTTTAATGATACCAAGAAACGTACTAGGCTTATAAATTACTGCAGCAATGCCGTTGGAAAACTTTAAGCAATTTTACCACAGAGAAAGGTAAACAAATCATTTTCACACCGTTTTCAGTCTTCATTCTTTCAAAAAATATAGGAGAGCAGGCTCTTTCTGGAATATTAGCACATTAATTATTCTCTGGATGAAAATGAGGCATAAAGAAAGAAATGGTTCAGGAGTTATTAACTGGATTTGGACCTAGGTAATTGGAATGCAAGAGAAAACAGGTTTGTGCATAGCCAATTTTTTATGAAGATTTCTTTTGTGAGGAGATGCATGACACTTTAATTTCTTTGGTTCTCTGAATGACTGTCCTCTGTGCCATAAACTAAGGAAAAATACCTGTATGGAGCTTCTTGAACTAGTTAAAAATTACTTTCTTTGGACATATATTCATTGTACAAAAATAAAAAAAATCACTTGAAAGCAAAATAACTATGCTATATTGGTTTAGCTGAATTATAGCCAGGAACAAGTTTTAACAGAACAGATGAAAATAACAGACATCATTTCAGATTTTACAAATGAGAAAGAATAGTATTCCTACCATAAACTGTAAAATCCCACATAAGATTGTGTGAATGTTTCCCCCAAGGGATACTACTAATGCAATTTAGGTTTCCATTGAAGATGTAGGATAAATAAACACTATGAAAGCTTTTCCTGATTTGTCAGAAATGAATTTCAAGAATGATTTGTGACAGATGAATATTATAAAGAACAAACCAAGTGAAAAAGTTTGATGGAGAAGCACTGGTGACATCTGTGCTTATAGAGTGAAATAAATACAATCAACATTGTTTCTATTCATAAACCAGGAAAATGGGATGCTTGAACAAAACATCTTACTTAAATTAGCTTTTTATTTTTCTCATAAAAAAAAAACCAGGTCCTGGGGTATAGCTCAGCTGGACAGGGCCTGGCTGGTAAGCCGAGGTCCTGAGTTCAATTCCTGAAGAAAAAAAAATCTGTGTTCATATATACACAAGATAGCTCAGATAAACATACTACTACTTTCTATTAGTTTATTGAAAGGGATAATTTGTTCTTATACTCCTTGATCAGTTTTGCATGCCAGTATCTTATAATGAGCAACTACTTTAAAGATAACAATGTACAATATAATAACTATTGTTAATTTCCTATTACTTTGTTTTGATACTGTATCATTGCTTTTATTATTCTACTTTTTCTTTAAAATAAAAAAGCAAAAATAAGTATTTTATTAGCATATATGTGCAGTCTATGGTAATTATATTAATTGCTGAAAGTTGGTGTGTGTACATCACACACTTTGATTCTTTCTTTTTTGTGTGTGTGTGTGTGTGGCAGGCTCAGTTCACCTGGGACGGAGCTGGCAAGGCGTGTGGTGCTGGAGATGGAAACTGGGTCACAGCACTTTGCCTAAGCTTGCCTCAGCAGGCGCTTTAGTCCTCTGAGCTACCTTGCCAGCCCTTGATTCTGTTTTAACTTCCCTTCCTTCTGTCTAGAACATTTCCAAGTCCCAAAATATAGATCCCAGTGCTTCCTATTATCTGGACTTAATTTTTCTCTTTTAAAATTGCTTGTACTTTGGTCTTCTCATGTAGGAGAGACTATTGAATATTAAGCATGATCTTTGCCTTATTTTACTGAACAGCACAGTCTCAAGGTGCACCCATGTCCTACACAATGCACGTTGTTGTTCTGTAGGTGTGTGCAGCATTCCACTGTGCTTGCATACCAGATTTCATTGATCCATTCATCTGCTGAGGAACATAGGGCTCTTCAAAGATTAGCTATTAGACGGACTAAAAATATTTGATTGGAGGCTAAAAGATAATTTGAATGTGAGGACACAATACTGCTAAAGTTTCTGCAAATTCATCTATGAAATGTGATTTTTCTCTCTGCATTGTTATCACATGAAAACATAGCAACACCTTACAGCCAACATTGTATCTGTGCTTTCTGAAGGAATAAAGGAAAGGGAATTAATATCTATATTTTCCCTCCTAATAAACAGTTTCCCAGGAGAGTCTCTTAATAATTTCCACTTTAGATTATTTTTCAAGAGAACTTATAGCACGGACATTTTTGTTTCTGTACATTAAAAGATTAGAATTATAAAACAAGATGGCCTGAAGGGTTTCACATAAACCATGCTGGTAAATTTGCTTTTTCAAAATTAAAGAAATCACACAGTAAATTTGAAGGTATAACATATAAAGCTGGAGCAACAAATGAGAAAGTAGAGTTAAGAAGTGAGATTATAAACAGAAATCATATAAATGTATTTGAAAATCCAAACTGAATGGAATAAAGGTTGGGTTTCAAAATGAAGACTGAAAATAACAAAGACTAGTCTATGTTCTGCATCATCTTAATGGCCTAGAAAAAATATATATATATATATATTTTTTATAAGGATTGGATAGCAAGAGTTGTATAATGAAGCTGATGAAATGTTCTAGCTTGACCTATTTTTTTAATTTCACATTTGTTTAATTAGTACATTAATGTATTTAAAAAACAAAAACTCTTGCTGCTATACCTCCACCTTTTATAGCAAGACAATATATTATTTCATTGAACATTGTTTATCTAAAAGTATGTGCATAAATATTTATCTTCTTAATAACAAATAATTGACTAATACAGTCATTGAGATAACAGTTTTTAACTTGTTCAATTGGAATATCTTAAATGCAATTCTAAAAACAAAAACCATTCTTTTTCTGTATTCAAGCACTGGGATTACAGGTGTACCCCACCAGGTCCAGTCTCAACTGCTGTCTCAGTGTGTCCCCAGGATCCAACCACGGCCGCTGCCCTTGCTGAAGCAGGCGCTTCAGTCCACTGAGCTATCAGGTCGGCCCAAAAAACATTTTATCTTTAAAATGTCTTACACAGTTACCCTCTAGATAAGGCAGATTATAGGCAGTGTCCAATTAAGGAATACTAAATTTTCTAGTTCTATGTCAATTGTTCAAAGAATCATGCACTATATTAAATAAGCATAAAGAAATTTAATGTATGAAAGAAAAAGTATTAATTTTTTTGATAGATGTTGTCAAACTTTTGATAGTTTCTCCCTGTGCCACACTGCAGTTTGAGCTTGCAATCTGTGATCACATGATCCTTGCTTTGGTTTTGCCTACACACACATGCATAAACACACACACACACACACACACACACACACACACTTCTATTTCTCAGAACACTGAATAATTTAATTTTAATATGTATCATGCTTTTACTCCTATTTAATTCATTTCTTTTGGGTTCATTCATGAATACTATGTGCCTTAATTCATATGCTTTTTTGTGTTTCTTAAGTTTACTCCAATATGTTTAAATTATTACTTTTCATTCATAATGAATGTAAACAATTGTTTTTATTCATTAAATTAATATTTTCACTCCATTAATTTTGTACCTAGCCAACTTACAAAATTGTGATAAATTATTAGCTATTATTCTGGCACTTAATTACTCTCAGAATTTTAGACATTCAAGCATATCATCTAAAACTGATGATACTTACATTTCCTTTTTGGAAAAGATTATTTACTGTATTCTCTTTTAGTGAACTGCATTGGTTAGTACCATACCTTCCAAACAGTATTCTCTTATATAACATTGAAAGAATCTTTCCTATTTTTTGATGCAATATGTTGTAAGAGAAATTCTTGTGATAGGGCTGGCGAGATAGCTCAGTGGACTAAGTGTCAGCCTGGCAAGCACAGGGACCAGAGTTTGATCCCCGGCACCACATGCTGTGCTGGCCCCACCCCTGGGCATGCAGTGCTGGCCACCAAGAGTGGACGTGGTGATGCACACCTGCAATTTCAGCACTGTGGAGGCTGAAACAGGAGAAACACTATGAGTCAGAGCTGCGTAGTGAGACCCTGTACCAAATACATAAAAAAGAGAAATTCTTGTGATAATTTACTGAGGGTTCAAATCCACCTCTTTCTCTAACTTTCTCAAATCACCACTGAGCCTGACAATATGACTGTACAAAAAATTTTTGCATATAGCTGTACAAAAAATTTTTGGAGTAAAATAAATGAAAACATGATATCAGTTTAGCAATCCCTCTTTATTGAACTCCATAATTGGATCCCTATCCTCAAAGTATCCAATTGCCAAGACTTACTTAGGAGTAGAGAAAATTCCCTCTGTCCAGTCCTAAATAGGATTAAAAGGAGAACCACCTATGCTCCAAAGCTGTAGAGAATTTCCAGTTGAGTAGCTCTTACTGCTATCAGAGTGCTAAATGTTTCCTCAATTAACAGTGGAGGTAGAGACATTCCAATATACTGTTTTATTCTTAGAATCATAAACCTCATTTTCTTCCACTGAGTATCTCTAATAGACCTTATTTACATATTTTATTCTCTATCTCCTGGCGATATATTCTTTTATCAGGGATTTCAAATCATGTACTGCAAAGAAATTCCTACTGGATGTATTTTGCGTAAGTTCCCCGACTTCTCTGAAGCCAGAGGTGAACTTAGGTTAGGATTCCCTACAAAAGGAGATTTGATACTTTATTCATCCTATTTTTGCTTTACAGAGGAGGTGGTGAGCTCAAGAATTACTTAACCCATATAAATTTGATTTTATAGATAATGTTAGAGCCAGGATCTGAATACAGAAGTAATATCAAGTCACGTATGAAATTGGAATACATCAACAATGTAAATAAGTTGAAATTAGATTTTATGACAATCGAATTTCGGTAAAGTTTTACAGAAAATGAGCGCATGTGAGCTGTATCCATAGCTGCGGAACTGGGCTCTGGTAATGAACTTTGTGTTATTCTGTAACTTGGCAACAACCGTAAGAAATAGTCCGTTAAGTTCGAAGGCGTAGGGACATAACAAAGTACAGCAGCCGCCGCCCAGCCAGCAGCTCACGTTCCCATCGTCTCGGCTGGTCGCGTGCCGTCTGTTCTCGTTTCTATTCTTCTGCCCTAACAAGGTATTATGTTTCAGCAGAACCCAGAGTTCAAGCTATTGCAACTGCAAATCATTCACCATGGCCTGTCAACCATTAGACTCACTTTCTCACTTTGCAAAACATAGTTGTGATCCCATCAGTATACAGTGCCTTGAAAATCCTAACACTAGTTACGTGATATCACCTAGTTGGTACAGAGCTTTCTGGTTTCTTTGAGTGTGTTCTACAGGGACCCAGTGTGTCAGAATGCAAGTAGTTCTATGATTTTTTTTTTTT
>NDGM011056983.1:0-21284 GCA_002564305.1 Octomys mimax
ATTTATGTTTGTAAATAATTTATTTTCAATTTGCAATCTATTAAAAAATTAAAATTTAAAAAATTTAAATTAAAATAAAAAGAATAGAGTAGGCAGCCCCTTGGCATGTGTGACCCTCCACCAAACAGCAGAGGGAAGGCCTGGGCAACCCAGCTGGCCTCCCGACCTCCCTGCAGGACCAGACCCCAGAGCACAGCTGCACCACCCGTGGTCTCCCTGCCACGGTCTCCAGTCCGAGGATTTGCCCACCTGAATCTGAGCTCCCATGACTCAGTCCCTCAACTCCTGCCCCACCACATGTGACATGTTTCAGTGGGTGGGTTTCTCTGGAGGTCCCTAACAGGGTACAACAGTTGGGGACAGGCTGGGCACCATGGGTGGCAAGCAGCAGTCCCTGAAGGCAGAGGTGGCAGGCTGGGGACCTCCTGGCCTCCTGCTTTGCACCACTGAGCCATAAAGCTGGGGAGGCTGAGTTCCTTCCCCTCCATAGGTTCCTCATTTATGTTGGGAATTTGGGGATTCTTAGGGTGGTGGCTGCAGAGCTGCCGAGGCCACAGGAAGCACAAGTTCTCAGGCGGGGCACATCCCCAGGTGTGGACTGGGCAGCAGGCCAGGTGAGCACCCACAAGTCACTTAAGACCTTGAGCCCTGGGCCTAGGCCCCTGCCATCCCCACCAGGTGCATCGCTGGGTTTCTAATTCAGTCTCTGAGTGCTGGAAAGAGCATCCCAGAGGCCCAACAGGGGAGCAACTCAGACCCTTGGCTGCGGGCCATGAGATGCCGGATGGAGTATGATATCAGTGCCTTCTACTCCGCTGACATATTGATTTGTTTTCATTTCGCTGTCTCCATGTAGCACACACATCCATCTCCAGCGAGGGCCCGGAGAGCAGAGGCTGCCTGGACAGATTCCTTCTGAGCAGAACAGGAGCTCAAAGAGGGAAGGCTGTGTGTGTGTTGGGGGCGGGGACATGATGCAGGCATTTCAATATTCACTGTGGCCAGTCTTCCCTGAATCTGATAAGGAGGCAGAGCGTGGACAGAGCGTGTGTGGCAAGTGAAGACCTGGCCTCCTCTTGGAGAGTTAGGGCCTTGTGGGTTGCTTGGTTTGTGTCCTGGAAACTCCAACACCATTATGAGCAGGAGCTGGACAGGGCGACAGCAGGGAGCACAGGAAGAGACCAGGGTGGAAATGGGGAGGGGCCAGCTTCCAGTATGGACCATTGGAAGCTGAAAAACGCCAAACACTGTTGTATGCAAAGTGTGCTCTTATTTCCTACTTTTGAGTGGGAATGGGAGCTAGAAGCTAAGTTGTCAGTAGTTCTCAAATTTCTTAGATTGTTACCCACAACGAGCAAAGTGTCTGACTTCACAGGCAGTAAACATGCAGTGTGTACACACACCTGTGCGTGCTGTTGCATGCATTTCCATCCCCTCTCAGGGACCCTCCTGCCTCAGCCTTTGCATGCTGAGATTATGGGCCTAGACCACAATACCTCACTACTATTTTCTATTCTGCTCTATTTCTTTTAAAAACTGTGTCTGGGTCCTCTCAGTTTAACCCATAATCATTGATGACCATCAACCTTGCAAAATTCAGAGGTACAGAGAAGTTATTTTTGAACCCTCTCCATGTGATCCTACAGATATTATGCCCAGTGTGACTGAGCCCCAGAAACAAATCTGACCCAGCAGTGGGGGGTCCCACTCCCAGGATCCAGCTGCTCCCAGCTACAAAATGTTCCCTCCTGCCCCATTCTGCAGCTGTGAGCTGTAGGTGGTTCTCAAAATCCTTCAGAGGAGTTACCAAGGAGAATAAGAGGAAAGGTGTCTCTCTGCTCTTGGGGACCCCAGTGCAGGTCCACCTGCGTTCAGGAGGAGGTGTAGCATGCACCAGATGGAAGGAAAAGTGCCAGCTGCCTCTGTCCAGGAGCCTCACCCACGCTTGGCCTGTAGGAGTTCTTGGTGGACACCGGGCGACTCTCCTGGAAAGAGGAGCAAGTGTCTCCATTTGGCTGAACCTGACCTTATTCCATGTATTGACAGGCATAGAGCCGGCTGGGACTTTTCCTCACCCCTTCAATGGGCTTTAAGCAACTCATATGGGTCCAGTCCAGGCATGTGCCTTTGGAGACGGCAGGGGTGTTTCCCACACCCCCACCGTTGTTCCCTTGTATGAGCCGGAGAGGTGGGCTGAAGAGCCAATGCGGCCATGCTATTGCCTGGGATCGAGGCAGCCTGGAGACAGAGGCTGTGACATCCTGGGGCTTGAAAGATCGTACCTCAGAGCCACAGCACCGACCCCAAAGCACTGGACGCTATCTCAGTGTGCAGTGCAGACTGCTCTCTGCAGATCCTTCTCTCTGCATGTCCAGCCCAGCTCCTGCTGCTCAGCTACTTTCTGCCACTACCACAATCACTCATCCTCAAGCCACTCCTTTCTTCATGAATGAATAAACCCCGGTTCAGCCCTGGGTCAAGGCCTTTGATCCAAATAGCCTTCACCATGGCTGGACTTAGGGCCTCTTGCCCCCCATAACTACAAATATGCCTTTGTGTCTTTATTCTCGCCATGGGTCACACTGGGTGTGGTGCATTGGAATGGAAGCGACAGGATTCCAATAACTCCATGAGATCACAAATACAAACTTCCCGGACCAAGACGAGAACCGTGAAGGGCTCTCTGTAGAGCTCCAAAGCTGTCCGAGTCACCCGGCCTTCCCTGCCTGCTGCGCTGCTTCTGCCTTCTCCACCTTCCTGGCCACCAGATCCTCTCGGGTTATTTCCTTCCTTGTCCCTCTGATAGATTGTACTTTGGAGTGAGCTTATCAGTTGGAAAGAAAAGTGAACATACCTGCCCTTCTGCCCACGGGGCAGGTGTACCTGCCCTGGAGGACCAGTGATGGCCAGGGGCCCAGCCCACACCCTGTCTGGCTTTCCCTGTGGTGTACAGACTCCTGTCCCATGTCCCACCCCATGTGGCTTGAGCTTTCTTTGTCTCTGTGCTCTGTCCTGCTACCTCCCTCAGATTTCTCAGGTTCCTCCCGCAGGACCAGAGTGAGGCTGGCAGGCCGAATCTGTCAGCTCCTGACCCGCCAGCCCTCTGGGAGGGACGGTTCTGATCACTTCCTTAACCGTCCTCCCTCCCCTGCTCCCAAACCCAGTCACTGCTTTGGCCCACAGAGCTCTCCTGTGGCAGAGCCTTGACGTAAGCTGCTCCCCTGCCTCCCCCAAAAGCGCCAGCCTTGCGGGAGGAAGCCTCTTTCCATCCTCGGGGCCCTCCTTAAATATTCTGGAGCAGATGTCCCAGATGACACCCGCTACTCAGCCTCCTTCATTTCTCTGCACCTCGGTCCTTGGTTTCTTCTGGACACCAACCACAATCTGTCTGTTTCCCGGCCGCCTCCTTCATGATGAAAGGCCCTGAAGGCCTAATCATCCCATGGAGCAAGTGGCGCTGCTCCTTTTCGCACAGTAAGAAACCTCCGCCGGGCCTGGCGTTTTGTGCGCAGAGTCCCAGCACTCTGCGAGGCGAGGCAAGGGGACTGCAGGCTTGAGCCCTGCCCTACCGGGGCAACTTAGCAAGACGCTATCTCAAAACAAAAGATAAAAAGGGCTGGAGGAATAGCCTGGTATGAAGGGCCTGGTTTCACGTCATGCCGAGAGGAAGAAAAGGAAAGAGGGCAGTGGTGTCTTGGGCCCGAGACACTGTTGTTGTCTTTCTTGGGGGCTGTTTGCCAAGCTCTTTTTCTCCCCTGCTAAGTGTGCTTGTCTTGTTCATTAAGCCACACACCCTGGAATGACTGTCACTTCCCGAGCACCGCCTTGTCCCTCGGCCCGCTGCCCTCGGTCAGTGAGGGGCGCGGCGGCTCTTCCCTGCTTTGCTCCACCGCCGGCAGCGGGAACCCGGACAGCTCTAGAGTGAAGTTCTCTGCTGGAAGGCCAGCAGGGTCCCGGTGCCCTCTGGGAGGGACCCGCACCCGACAGGTACACAGGCCCTGACACCAGCCTGTGCCTGCTTCACCAACTTTCTTTTTTGCGCGCACAACTCTGTGTTGTGTGTGTGTGCGCGCGCGCGTGCGCGCGCTGCAGGGCACAGTTGAACAACTTGCAATCCTCCTGCTTCAGCCTCCTACAGTGCTAGGATTGTCTCTGTTCTCACCTGCCTGGGCAAGTCCGGGTGCAGGGGTGGGAGTGAGGGCCTGACGTGGCCCCAGGACGCCAGGACAGCCCGCAGGAGGGAGCTCCGCCTTGCCAGGCACACCGGGCTGCTGGTGTCAACAACAGCTGGAGCCTCACTCTCCGCAGTGCTGGAGGCTGGTCAGGGCTGCAGGGCCTTGGCTTTGTCACCAGAGGCTCCTCCTGGGCCAGGCCAAGCACAGCACACTTGGGGTAGAAGGGTCAGAAGGAAGCAGCTTGAAATCCCTGCAATCTGTGAGCATTCCTTTCAATTTTGTGTCTTCGGGTTGGTGCGACAGCTTCATCAAGTCATCCACTCCCGACTTGGGGCCACGCAGAGCTGATCTTTGTTCCCTTTCTTAGAGGAATGGCAGAGAGAAAGAAAGGATGGGGGCAAGCGATTTCCTCTGCATCTCTGGAAATTTGTGGTTGTTTGTCTTCTAAGTGGCTTATGCTTCAGTTTCTTCATCTATAAAATGGGGAATTAGCTAAATTAATGGACCTTTGTCTTTCATAACGTGCCTTCCGAGACAGGGCTGTGCGGGGAGCATGCAGCGGAATGGTAGTGTTTTGTTAGTGTTTATAAACATGATTGGAATTTTCCATTAATTAGAATTAATCCTGTTTATGAGAGAAGACCTTTGCAATTAAATCACTAGTGTGCAACTTTGGGTGGCTGGGACCTTTTTTTTTTTAACTTTTAATAAAATGGATTTCTGCTCTGTTTTGGGTGAATTCTTAATTTGCATCTCCCTCCGGCCAGTTTCAATGAAGCAGTCTCACCTTTGATTTAGTGTCTCTGAACATTCTTATCTGTATAGAGATTTTTCTTTGATGTTATCTGTAGCTTCATTATTGAAAATCACTTTACAGCTGAAGGTTAATAGCAATATTTATTCAAAGTAATGTTATAATGTGCTTTAAGATTTTTTAAATAAAAACAAAAAGACTTTCATTGAGCGACCATTTTAGTGAGTCATATTTTATTTTTGTCTTAAATACATGATGTTCCTTCTCCTTAGGAGTGCAAATGATGCTGAATGCCACAGGTCCCAAGTGCTAACAGGCTACAAAGCTGAAGGCACTGAGTTTTCTCACGAGAAAATGGCTGTCCCGGGTGTGACGGCACCCACCTATATGCCCAGCATTTTGGAGACTGAGGCAGGAGGGTCACTACAAGTTTGAGGTCATGCTGGGATACATAGTGAGCTAAAGGCCAGCCTGTACTACACAGTGAGAACTTATCTCAAAACAATGCCAACAACCACAACCACTACAACACAACTACCTGTTCTAACCTATAGCTGTGTATTAGTGCTGCTTCCCCAGTTGTAAGTCTTTACTCTCGGGTAATCCTTTTCTTTCTTTCTTTCTTTCTTTCTTTCTTTCTTTCTTTCTTTCTTTCTTTCTTTTCAGTACCAGGGATTGAACTCAGGACTCTGAGCTTGCCAGGCAAGTGTTTATTCTACTGAGCTATCTCCCCAGGCCCAGTAATCCTTTTCTTGAAAAGCAAAAGATTTTTACATTCCTAGCTATGCTTTGACATAAGCCTGTCATTTTTCTAAACTGTTAATTACTAAAGATATATGCACAAAAATGCGGAAGTAGGAGCATCCATTTGTCCCTTTCTGTGTAGTACCTGCAAAAGCCACAGAGGATGGGCACAGCACGCGCTGACCCTCCTGGGTGGGCACAGCACACACTGACCCTGATGGGCTCTTCACTCGTGCCATGGCTTTGGGTGGCTTTGAATTCAAACCCATCCGGCCAGTTCATTGTAGCTTGCAATCACTCAGGCTGATTTCTTCCGACTCAAGAAAGCCCTTGGACAAAAGAAAAGAAAATGAGTGTAGATTATCACTCTCCCACACTCTCCCGCTCTGAACAACCAAGATGAGGGCCAGCTGACCCCTGTGAAGTTCTTCATGTTCCCCACACACCACGCTACGTGGGTTAGACTCCTGGAGAACACAGCCAAGAGGGAAGGCTTCCGCCAAGCGCACCCGGCCCCTTGGGATCTCTGAGACTTGTGCAGGCTTGCGCTCAGCCCTCCTAGGACGTCTGTGAATACTGGGTGGCTGGGTAGCCAGGGGCCTCTGCGCCACCTTGCTGGTTTTATCCTCAAGCACACACACTTGCATTCTTGAGAACTGTGAAGACGGCACCTTCTCAAGCCAGAGTTCATTCATTATTACCTGAGGCTCCAGACGGTTCTCTTTCTTGTCAGGGATGAAAATCTGAAGGCATTTTAGAGGCCAGATGATAATTTCCTTGGATAAATTATTATAAGCAATCAACTTGAAGGAAAGCAATCAAATACAATAACAATGCTAAATGCATTTTAAAAACTAATCTTGTAGTTATTTCCTATATAACCTGTTAAATCCCAAATCCTACAAAGTGTGGAAGGCTAAAGTTTGCCAGATCATTCATTCAACTCCTTCCTCAGAGGAGATAGATTCTGTCCTGTATTAAATTAAATATAGGGGCTGGGGAGATAGCTTGGCAGTCTAAGCGCCTGCCTGGCAAGTGCAGATTCAATCCCTGGTACCACATACACTGCTGGTCCTAGAACCCCAGGTATGCTGAGCTGGCCACTGAAACCGGGCATGGTGGTGCACGCCTATAATCCCAGCAATGCGGAGGCTGAGACAGGAGGATCACTGCAGCTACAGCTGCGTAGCGAGACCCTGTACCAGATAGGTAGATAGATAGATAGATAGATAGATAGATAGATAAATGAAATACAATTTTAAAAACCAAGTTTGGTAAAAGAGATTTGGACATAGAAAAGGAAACTAATTCTGTGGAAGTGGATGTCAAGTTTCAGTTTGTCAATGTCAGTATTAAAAATAGCAAGTGAGGGCCGGCCAAATAGCTCAGCAGATTAAAGCACCTGCAAGCAGGTGCAGGAACCAGGGGTTTGATCCCTGGGCCTGCTGTGCCAGCCCTGCCCCCAGGGTGGGCTGAGACAGCAATTGAGACTGGGTGTGGTGGTGCGTGCCTATAATCCCAGCTCTTGGGAGGCTGTGAACAAATCACTATGAGTCCAATCTAGTAGTGAGACCCTGAACTACCTGTAGACCCTTCCCTAAAATACAAAAAACCAAAAAAACCCACAAGGGTAAACACTGTATTCCAAGAGGAGTGTGTGTGTGTATGTGTGTGTGTGTGTGTGTGTGTGTGCGTGTGTGTGTCTGTGTGTGTGTGTGTGAGAGAGAGGTTTGTTGCTCATTACTGAAGCACACCTTATGAACTACACCATACCCATCACAGGGCGCAGAGGCCCAGGAATGCCCTGTACCTTGCCTGTATCCTGCAGTTCCAGAGCTAGGATTTGAACCCGCCTCTGTCTCCAGAGCTTGTTTTATTCCCTGTTGCAGTCATTTCTCTTCTTAGAGCTCTTGGGCCTTAGCCCCTTGCTCTGGGTTACCAAGTAAGCAGGGCTGCATTCTTCTACCAGCCTCAGTTTTTTTCAGTTGTGAAGAAGTGCTTCTCTTCTGAAGAGTGGAGCATACACTGCGAGGGCCGCACTGAGTTTCTGCTGTGCTATGTCCTCGCTGCTGAGCGTAAGAGCCTCCCTTTGCTCATCTCTGAAATGGGGTTTCACTCCCACCATGCAGTGCTGTGGAGGGTGAGCCTGGCCAGTACCCCCGGGCAGCTGCCAAACAGTCGGTAAGGAAAAGCTTTCTTTGCAGCGAAATCTGCTCTCTCTGATTATACTATATTGCAATATAAAACACACCACCTGCTAAAGTTCGAGAAGCGGCTTTTCAGCGCCGGCATAGAGTAGTTTGTTCACAAACAGTTCAAACAGTACCTACCTCCTTCTGTACATCCAGCACTTGACCCTGCTGCATAAATGTTTCATTAGGTCAACAACTGGTTCTGCTGGAAAAAATTGGGGGAAAGTGTTCCCCGGCTCCAACTCCCTGCCATGACCCGTGTCCACCAGTGTCAGGGCCCCTGGGCTGGGATGCAGTCAGAGCCGGTGGCTCAGCTGCTGGAGCCCTGTAGGCTTTGATCAGTCACCCATCTCCAGGGAGACATCAACTAGAATGGAGCTGGCTTTAGGGGCAGTGCCAAGAGGCTGAGTGCATGGCATGGGATTTATTTTTATTTTATTATTCATTCATTTATTTATTTATGTTTATTTGTTTGGTACCAGGCCTTGATGCACAACTCAGACTTGTAGTGAGTCTTCTGTCTCAGCCTCCCCAGCGCTGCGATTGCACATGTGCACCTCCATGCCCGATCTAGGTGGCTGGCTCAGCACACCTGGGGTTCCAGGCCTGGCATTGCATGCAGGACTGGGGATCAAACCCAGGTCCTTGTCCTTGCCACATAGCTGCTTAGACCACCAAGCTATCTTTGCAGCCCCATAGTATGGGATTTTGATAAGAAAATCTGGTGATCCTTACAACAGCACCTCTATTTTGGGGTGTACCACATTTTGTAGAACTCAACATTTTAAAATATATCATTCCTTAGTTACTCATATGTACTCAGAGTTGTGCAGACATCATCACTGGATCCAATGGTTTTTATTTTTCTAAAAATGTACATCCAAATGAGAGAACAGAACCTCCCCTTAACATCTACTTACTTTCCTCTAAGTTGCTGGTACAGAAAGTCCACAATTCTGATCATGTTGCTTTCCTTCTGGCCATTTCAGTTTGCCTATGAAAGTGAGTTTAGGGCTGACCAGGTAGCTCAGAAGACTAAAGCACCTACTTAGGCAGGCACAGGGACTGGGGTTTGATCCCCAGCATGCCATACCAGCCCCATCACTGGGGTGCACTGAGACAGACTGACACTGGGTGTGGTAGCACACACCTGTAATCCCAGAGCTTAGGAAGCTGAAAACAGGAGGAACGCAAGTCCAGTCTGTGTAGTGAAACCCTGTAGACTCTGTGCTAAATACATTTAAAAGAGAGAGAGAGAGTTTAGTCATCCAAACCAGGAACATAGTCCTTTGATTGAGTGGTTTTCTTCTCTACCCCAACAATGAAAGACATGATTATGAAGAAAACATAGGGTCTACACATGTTTAAATCTCTTCTTCTTATACATGAAATCGCAGGTGCTGGCATACAGCGTATATTCAAAAGCACTTGACCGGAGACCAACACTTCTGATGCCACCTCTCATCATCGAGGAGAGGTGGTGGAGTTGATTCTCACGCTGCGTCCTCGTTTCAGAGACCTGCTCATGTGGGTCTAGGTTTTGCTTATCATATTTATATCTTTGGATTTAAAATAGTTCATTTTCTCTGACACCATCTTTTGAAAATAAGGCCTTCTGAAAGAGTAGATAGGTAGGTGCCATAGTCTGAGATTAAAAAAAAAAAGACTGTGGACCAGCAGTGTCCCTATAGAACTGCTTGGTGCTAGTAACAAAGAATTCATATTGACGTTAGAGTGATAGCCTCGAGGAAGCAAATATTGTGGGCTAGCAGACCCTCCAGTGAACGCCAGTGTGGACAGACAGACTTGGGTGGCCAGACCAGCCTTCACATCCTTGTCTGACGTTAAGCTTTTGGGAAAGAGCGTCAGGATGAAATGGGAGTCTGGTGTCTTGTTCTAGTGAGCTTCTACCAAGAGTGGGAGCTGTGTGGGGGCCAGGTTTCAGGGGGATGTCATGGTCTGGTGAAAGATCCCCACGACTCTCATGTGATAAAGAATGTAGTGACAAGGTCACCTCCGTTTGCCACAGACTGGAAGCAGCATCTCAGCTATTTCGTGGTGCAAGGTGAGATTTTACTGAACATGCTTGAAGTAAGGTAGTTCCTGACTCATGGTTGAAAATCCTTTGTACCAGTGAGGCTCCCCTTGCAATGGTAGTTATTGAAAAGGATCTCAACTGTCATATAATGCAATTACAATCATAAATATAATTACGAGTGTGGAAATGCAGAGGGAATACGGCAGGGGAGATTAATTAGCGATGGGTCGTTCTTGGGCTCCTCCGAGGACTCCTCACTGATTCAGGGGAGCCCTGGTCCTCTGCAGGTTTCTCGCTGCTCCCCAGAACTTCTTCGCTGAGGGCTAGTACTGAGGGGGAGAGGTCCACTCTTCAGCACCCCAATGCCAAGGTCTAGCTTTTAAGAGTCCTAACTCATCTCTTTAAAATAACTCCTGGGAAACACCCAGCTAACTATTAAAAGATAAAGAACTTCTCTCTTGAGATCTTTGAAGATGGCTCCAGATTTGAAAATTGTTCTTTAAAACAAAGTGACCAGGCTGGGAAGATAGCTTGTTGGTCTAAGCGCCTGCCTGGCAAGTGCAAGGACCCAGGTTCAATCCCCAGTACCACATGCCGTGCCAGCCCTGAAACCACCTGCACACTGTACTGGCCACTGAAACCAGGTGTCGTAGCTCATACTTGTAATTCCAGTCCTGGGGAGGCTGAAACAAGGGAATCACTCTGAGTCCGAGGTGCATAGCAAGACCCAGTACCAAATAAGTAAATAAATAAATAAATGCTTTTTAAAAATTTAAAAATAAATAAAACAAATAATAAATAAAATAAATAAAACAAAGCAACCTTTGGAGTAGTAGGATTCAAGTCCCCAGGCCTCTGTGGAGAAGCATACTTGCCTCCAGAGCCCACTCTGCCGCCAGTGGCTCTGGAAGGGCTGTCACAGGGCCCCATGGTCCCCCTCTGGTGCATGAGGTCTGAGCTTAGAGCAGGGTGGCGACCAAGCCCACTGCCTTGTCTCCCATTCACCTGCCCACAGCTCAGCCTTTGCCTGCTCAGCAGGCGCCTCGCCTGTGCAATGGGTCCCTCGCTGGGTGGAGGACTTGCTTGCAGTACGCTACATTATTTAAGTGGCTAAAAGCCAGAACAACCAGCACTCGCTTTAAAGACAATTTAAAGACTATCTCAAGGAAATAGAGGTAGCATCGGCAGGTTTGGCCGGGTACTCCCCGCGCTCCAAACTTCAGCAGGCAGCAGTGAGAGGTTCCAATACGACTTAACCTAGCCATTCTCTAGCTTGACTTCTTTTAACACATAAGATGTATCTACTTGCTGTCTGTGAGAAGCAGAAAGAAAACCAGCAAAGCCCACCTTAGCCCAGCAATAAGAGCTCTGTGACACCCCGACTCCCGAGGCAGCACAGTCACGTATGTCGTGCTGATCACTGACTGTCAGGGACACACAGTCCCCACCCGGCGTGGCTCTGGCTCGGCCTGAAATCCCAGGTGAGTCATTCATCGCTCTGCCCCTCCACCTCCTGATCTGCCTCTCCTTGCCGTGCACGCCAAGGCCTTGCAGAAGTAGACTATTTTAAATGGCCTGTTGCCAAGCATCTGAGCCCATAATCATTTTATACAAATAAAGAACAGAAAGTTTTTTTCCCAAGCAAACTGCTAGCCCAGGCTGATATTACATCAGGACCAAATTATGGCTCACTGCTCTACAGGGCTGGAAATCAGCAGGCAGGCAAAAGTGGAGCTTTAGTAATCTGCATTGTTAACTGGGCAGCAAGCAAAGGCCCCTGTCATGTTCCTAATCAACAGGAACGATGGGGCGGGCTGGAGCTGGCAGCTAAGCCGGGCTTGGGGAGATGTGGCAGGGCCAGGCTGAGGAGGGACTGGCCAGGAGAAGAGGGCATCAAGCCTCGCATGCTCTTCACTGTCATCTCATGATTCAGATGTTTGTTTCTTAAATCCTCTCTGCAGGCTCAGGTATACCAGGGGCTACAGATGATGGTTAACAAAGAGGGGCGGGAAAGAAAAATCAAGAAAGAAGTGAATGAATGTAACGAAAGCATCATGGACTCCCCTGCTTGGCCCAGAGCCATAGACCTCCAGTTCTTGCCTGGTGAACACCATCTCAGTGCTGCTTTCCAGCCCGAGCCCCCAGCAAAAGCTCCCTGTAGAAGGAGCTCTGGCGGGTACCACTGCACAGACTTTGGAGGAGGAAGCTACTAGCAGTGGCCGTCACCTTCGGGACCACCAGTGACCTACAGAGCGTTTCACCCCGAAGGTGTCTGTGTGATTACACAAAACCTTCGCTTGGTCATTTGTTTAGGTGTTTTAATAATGCTGATGCAAAAAAAGAGTGAAATTACAGGTGCCAGTTCCCATTGTAGAGTGCTGATAAACAACTTACCATTTTGCAGTGGCTGGTCACATCTGGAGCCTTTTGGGATGCAGAAGTACTGGAAGGATTATTGCAAAACTTAAAGACACTTTTGCTGCCATTACTTTGTTTTTAACCTAAATTAGTGGGAGTTTGGTGGGGGGGCACTTTTCTTTTAAAAGAAAGTTGTAATGCTTATATCATAAACTCATTTAAACACTAATCAGATAGCAAGATAGAAAAGAGGTTAGGTTTAGAATAGTTTGCTTGAAAACTTTTCCAAATTGACCTTAAATAGACAGAGGCTGGAATAAAACTATGGATTGGTGGATTAGTTCTTTTGAAATTTAGTATGCTGTCAAATTCCTCAGTTTCAGTCACCTGCTTGACCTTGATTTGTCATGATGGGTGGTCCTCCTGACATTGGATTAGCATGCCCTAGGCACTGTTCTTGCTCTTTACAGAGCTACGGTTTTCCAGAACCACAAAGGACCACAAACACAACAACAATATGATGTACTTTAGGGGAGAGTTGATGTTGGGGCGCCTTTGTGATAAAGCCCTTCTTTCAGAGCATGCATAGTTCTTTATATTTCATATCTGCTTTAAGGACATTCGGGCCCAGGTCCAAGACACGGATGGTGGCGCCAGTCTGGGTCTTTTTGAAAAGTGTTCCACAGTCCTCCTGCATGTCCTTGAGGGACACCACACGCTTGTACATAAAGCCACCCAGCTGCCGAGCTTGCTTTTCTTTCCTGCTGCCCTGTCCAAGCTCTGGGGTGCACACATCCCGGGCGTGGAAGCCTGGCTCCAGGAGATTCCTCCCTCCCCCTCGCTGTCACACGGGGAATCAGACATTTTAATGAATGCACTTGCCCCACCGAGTCACTCTGCAGAGCCACAGGGCTGCAGATGTGTGGCGCTCCTTGGGCAGGCTTCCTGTCATCCTGGAAGAGTCATTTCCTGTGACACCGGGCAGCGTGCTGCTCACGGGGTCTCGTGCTAAGCATCTTTTCTCCTTTAAGCGAAACAACAATTTACGGAGCTCAGATCTTATCAGGGCACGCTGAAGCAACAAGCCTGGCCCTGAAGCTTGCTGGTGTGCTTCATGCAGCTGAGCTGATGCACTTGCCAGCGTGCTCTTGACTCTATTGGGTGAAAAGGCCACCCTGTCGGCTGTGCTCTGCCAGTGCGGGTAGCCTCAAGTGCACACGGCTTGGACGTGTGCTGGCGCCAGGTGCTGCCTCACTGGGAAAGTGACCTGTGGCTCCAGATGTGCACATGGGGATGGAAGGAGCCCTTGTGGTGGGCTCCACATTCACAGCCCCCTGGCAATCTCATGGAGAAATCCAACCCTGAGTTCAAAGTGTTGGGACATGGAGCCTCGGGGAGGCAGTCATTAGGGTCTGGACAGCTCAGCCCCGCTGATCCTGTGACAGCACAGGGAGAGGCTGCCTACAAGCAGGCAGGGCCCCGGCAGACCCCCGATCTGCCAGCACCTTGGACTGTGAGGAATAAATGTCCTGGTCTAGGGAATTTGGTTGTAGCAGCCTGGAAGAACTAAGACGCAGTCCCTTCTGCCTGAAGTCTCACTTTGGGCCTTAGTATGTTCCTCTTTTTGACAAGAACAAAGGAGACCTTCTGGTTGACAAGGTCAAGAAGCCAAAAGGTCTTTTCTGTTTTCTTTCCAATCCTGCTTGTCAATTTGGAGCGATATTCTGTGGTAGCTGTAAAACAGTAACAGTGGTGAGGAAGGAGAAAGGAGAGGCCGAGCGCCTGAGGTACGCCGTGCTCACTCCGCCAAGTGCCTTAGCTAGTCTTCACATCGAACTGAAGGGAGGGAGTCCTGTTCTTAACATAGGGATGAAGAAACCGAGGCTTAGAGAGGTTACCTAACTTGGCCAAACTCACAGAGCTCGTGTTTACGGGGGCTAGAATTTCAACCTGTGCCTAACCATAAAAGGCATATTATTTCTACCATGCTGTTCTCTTTTCTATGAATTTTAAAACTTTATATATGGAATATCAGAGAGAGAGAGAGAGAGAGAGAGAGAGACAGAGACAGAGAGAGACAGAAACAGAGACAGAAATCTTTCAGAAGACAATTCTAGATTCTGTGTTGTTTGAAGCATATTTTCAAATTTAGCAAATCTTTGTGCTGTAAATTGGACATGGTTTTGCATCTTCTATGGTCCAGTGTGCATTTTACATTTTGGAAAGCCTATCTGGAGAGATTCATCTCAGTCACTGCAGAGGACGTTTGGAAACGTCTGCTTTAGCGCATCGAGTCCTCGGCATTCTTGGCAATGCCCTTTGCAGTTGTGGTGCTATTGTTTCAGCCAAACCTCTACTGATTGCCAGGAAGAGTAGCCACTCAAGGGATCTTTATTGTGAAGTTAAAATGGGCCATCTTCTGGCCATTTTAGGAAAAAAAATCAATGTCTACCCCTGGACTAGATTAAGGACCTCTCCTAGAGCCAGGCCCTGCCTTTCCCTGGCCGCCACGTAGCCCCGTTCTGCAGCATCACCAGCTCTCTGTCTGAACACTCTTCAGTCTCCTGAATTTGAAGACGACAGGATTCCTTCCTGCTGTTGAGGGTCTTTGGTAGCTGTCCACCCTGGCTAACACTCCCAGAGGGGGAGCCTGATGTGACCACTATGCCTACCTGATGAGCAAGGCCTTGGTATGGGAGGTCCTGGGCAAAGGGTCTCTGAGTCAGCAGGCACTTCAGCTGTGTCTCTGACATAATCAACACAGGAATGTAGCCGCAGAGTTATCTTCTCCTTTGATCTGGAATCATCTATCCACGATTTGCACTTAATGAAACCGGTCAGCTGGGCATATGGTTTCCCCAAGGTCATTTGCCAAAGTGAATTGGACACCAACACTTAGGTCTGTACCATGTTAGACTTGGACTATGGAAGGAAGATACTTTATTTGCAATCCACAGTTTAGTTCTCACTAAGTATTCATGAATGAATTTGCTAATGCAAAACAATGGCGTAGGGCCAGCCAAATAGCTCAGTGGATTAAAGCACCTGCAAGCAGGTGCAGTGGCTGGGGTTCGATCCTGGGGTGTGCCCCCGGGGCATGCTGAGATGGCGATGGAGACTGGGAGTGATGGTGCGTGCCTGTAATCCCAGCTCTTGGGAGGCTGTAAACAGGCAGATCACTATGAGAAGGATCCAGTAATGAGACTCTGAATACCTTGTAAATACAAACAAACCAACAAACAAAAAACGATGGTGGACTTTGGTTTCCCTTCACAGAACTATAGTTTTGGGTTGCACCTGAAATTTGTACTGCACTCTCAGAGAAGTGTGTGCATGCATTTTCTCACATTGGTATGGAACAAACTTATAGGAATTCTGGGCACTAGGAAAAGAATAAGATGAACAGATTGTCCAGGGCTCTAGGGTAACTGCAGTTGAACTTCACCCAGGTGATAGAATCTGCTGCAGAACACAAGGTGACCATTTTGGTGGCTGGATCTTTTCGGATGAGGGAAGCCCTGGCTCTATAAAGGTGTGGATGGCCCTGAGAACCATCATTAAGTTGCATGGAAAAAGGGACCCCTAGTGTGTCCAGGCATATATATGTGTTTTTTAATGACTTTTTTTTAACTTTAAGAAAAAAATGGAATGAAGATGCTTGGAATTACCTTCTTTGCCCAGAGATAGTGAATTTCCTTGTACTAAATTCTGTTCAGTTTCCCAAAATTTAAAGAAGCGGTAATATTTTAAAGATGAAAGGAATTTGCTTCTGTCCCCACGGGTGGGGGGAACAGTCTGGCATAGCGGGAAAATTAAAACCCATGAAAATAGAAATATTTCTTTATTTCCTTACTAATGGACATACCTGCTGGCAGTAGCCACCATGGTAAGAAATAGCTGGCAACTTTTCATGCAGAAGTATTGTGAATAAATTCCCTGTTGGGAAAAGTCTCCCGAAATGGGCTTTAAATGGTTACACAGTTAACATCAGATATCAAAGAATTCGGCAAAATAGAAGCTGTTTAAATATTAAACATCAAATTTTCCTTCTTTCACAGGCCTAATAACGTAGCGATAAAAACTGTCTTTGAATCCTGCCACCACAAGGTCTCTATCAAGCAACGGCTTTTAAATAAAAACTTGCAGCCAGTTCTTATTTAGGCAACACTAACAGCTGCGCCAAGAGGAGCGAATTTGTGGACCACCCCGCACGAGCTCGCCTCGAGCAGGCGGCAGCCCCGTCCTGGTGGCGCCCCAGGGGTTGCGCGCAGCCACAGCCCTGATCCACGGCGTCGGTGTCCGGAGAGCAAGGCACGACCGCGCTCTTCTGCAGCTGCTGACTGAGCCTCAACTGTCGCGACAGAGCTCGCCGCAGTGACGGAAGAGCAGACGGGCAAGGAGACACGGGGCGGGGTCAGTGAAGGAGGGACACGTCGGGGCGTAGAAATAAGGGGGAACCTCAACCATACACAATCACTCCGGCCCCAGTAATCGGGGCTTCTGCTCCTGGCGGGCACCAGGCAAAAGGGAAGGCGACTTGCTGAGACTGTTTCTGTGCAGGGAGCTGGGGCAGGAACTCCGGATCCCAGTCGGCGCCACGCTCCCGCCGGGAGTGGCAAGGGGGCGCCCAGCGAGAAGGAGAAGGGAGGTTGGAGCCCTGGAGGAGCGGGAAGTCAGGGAGCAGCAAAACATCACTTCTGTACTTGGGGTCCCCGTGAAGCATAACGATCTACTCGGTTCTCGGGAAAACAGAACCTTGGCACCGCGGAATCTTGAAACTGACAGTGATCCGGATGCGCTCTGGTCCAGCCACGGCACAGAAGAAGAAAGGGGGTTAGTGGACGATCCCGGAGAGTCCCCAGATCACGTGCAAACTGTGAGCAGAGAGCTAGGGAGCAAGGGCGACTGCCCCTAGAGCTCAGAACAATGCTTTTGGGCTCTAGTACATTCTCACTCCTGAACTGCTTCCAGGCTCGTGTTGGAATATGTCAACAAGTAGGCTGAAATGAAACACTATGGGGTAGTCAGCAGTGAGTTTAGATTTTTATAGTAATGACTTCTGCAGGAAATCCTACTCCCATCAATGAGCTCCAGCGCCACTTGAGTTTGGCACGTGACGAGGCAGTTACGCCTTGGTGGGTGTCAGGGATGCTTTCCAAAACGTGGTCACCGACTGAGCTAAGCGCTCAGGTCAGACGTTTACCCAGTGAATTGCAACAGTGTAAACAAGGAATTCAGAGAAGGGAGTAACATTAGGGACAGTGCTCCTCTGTCTGAGTGCTCACTTCCTTTTCCTCGTTTATTTGATTAATGCGTACACAAGCTCCGAGGGTTGGGAGGAATCAGGAAGGAAGTGGTTTGGCTGGAGTAGATGCGATACTGAAGACGCCTGTGCTGGAGGTCCTTGTGTAAGCGTCTCATATTTTCATCCCAAAAAGGAAGAGCAGATCACTGTAAAGACAACTGCTTTTCTTTTTTAAGCACACGTTAAAGATTTACTTAATTCACTAATTAATGAGGGAACCACTATGATGTTACAACAGATTCAAAGGGGAGTTCTCATTGCACAAAGGTAGTGAAATGTGGAATGTTGAATGAATTTTAAATTAGATGCAAATCCAGAAAAAAAAACTTGATAATATGCAGATGCAACCCTCCCCACATCAGTGGGGTTCCACTAGACTCAATTTAGACTTTATATCATCAAATTAGGACATACACTGTGATCATTTTTCTTAAGGTATACAACTATGAGGCTGCTCAAAGACAACAGAAATAAGAGCCTTCATCAAATCAGGTAACTTAAAGAATATGCTAGAGTCTGTATGCCTGGCTGTCCACTGAACATTCTCCTGACGCTTTTGGTCCGTTTCAGATTCTTTCACAATTTTATCTACAATTCACATTTTATAAGATAATGAAACTGAACACAGGGCGGTCACAGTCTAATCTGGAGCCCAAAGTGCTGGAGTATAGGGAGGAACCACAACCTGCTCGATTTCTGGCAATACTTCTCCCCTGAGAGTGAGCTGTGACCCAGGAGAGGGACGAGGAACAGGGAAATTTTGAGTAGTCACAACTTGGGAATGCTTCTGGTTTCTAATAGGAGAAAAATGAGAGGCACTGTGAACATTCTACAATGCATAGAGCATCACACACACATACACACATGCACACATGCACACACACACACACACACACACCAAAGAAGCCTCCTCTTTTTGCAAAGATTCTGAGATTGAGCGATAGGTTAGAAATGAGTGGGGATCACCCTTTCAGAGGCTCCTCCACTTACACAATCCTCCATGAGTGTACAAATCAGCAAAGAACTGATAAGACCAAGAAGAGTGAAGGTGCGTTGCAATAAGAACCTGTTGCGACAGTCACAACACAAACACTTTGCTGTCAACACATAGTCACACAGTCATGTCATTCCAGTCTCCTTTTGCATTTGTATTGGTTTCATCCTATAGCTTTTAAGAATTTTCTCCCCTGGCAACCCATTTGGAACCCTTTCTGTGTCTGTCAGCTAGAAGCTTTGTTTCTCAATAAATATATTCTGTTTCTAACCTTCATTGCCCTGGAGGAAGAAGAAGACAAGAAGAAGAGGAAGAGGAAGAGGAAGAGGAAGAGGGAAGAGGAAGAGGGAAGAGGGAAGAGGAGGAGGAAGGGGAAGAGGAAGGGGAAGAGGAAGAGGAGGAAGGGGAAGAGGAAAAGGGAGAAAGAGAGAGAAAGAAAGAAAGAAAGAGAGAAAGAAAGAAAAGACTTCTCCCCCAAATCCTGAAATTCTTCTTGTGGAGCCACACCCAAGCACCTTTTCCTTTCTGTCCTCCTTCTCCCCCCCCTTAAGCCCTAAGAAGCACTCAGGCCATTACAGACCCCTCCAGGACCACAGGAGTGAGAGGAATGCTGGGAACTTCAGCAGCTTGCTTCTGTCATCCTGGGGGAAGGGCTCTGAGTCAGAATCACCCATGTGTCTTGGAAGACTCTGGAACAGTCCTGGAAGCAGGGGCAGACAGAATGTATTCCTAAGAATGTGTGGCTTCTGTCTGTGTTTAAGACCCTACATCATAAGAAGGTATTCCAGAGGCCAAGCATGGTCACCCGAGTTGTCTGAGCCTCCAGTCCCCAAGCTCACAGGTGGGCTCAGGCCAGGAAGGAGCTGCAGTGGACTGCAAAGCAGAGGAGCTGGCTTGGCTGCTGCGTTGATCTTTCCATCTGCTGCCTGGTTTCAGTTTCATTTTCTTTAATTAGGGTCTCTCTATTTCTGAGCTGAATAGAACCATTCCTCTGGTTTGTTAGTTAATTTTAATGATAACAGTGCATGATCACCAGAGTGGCTTCTCCGGTCACAGTATATTTGCAGAGAGACGACTGTTAATTAAATGCTAATGTTTTCTGAATTTGGAAGTAATCCCTAACATGAACAGTTAATAGTTACCTTGAAATTGTTTTCTAAAATTTGGGGTACATAAAAGACTCAGTACCCAGTTTGCAAGCCACCCTGGAAGAAGCAGACGCTGTTGCATTCTGTCCAAAAGGAACAGCTCTGCTGACAAGGCACTGACATAGTTAAGAGAAACCATGAATCACGAGGGGCCAGGAAATCGGCGCTGCCCAACTCACACTCAGAGGCAGCATAATTTATGAAGCACAGAGGACAGTGGGAGGTTGGCTGTCGGCAGCGCTCAGTTCTCGATGGAATCACTGCATTCCCTTTGAAAAACTCCATACTATTGAAACGAGGTAATCCAGGGAAGCTTGGAGGTTCTGTGCAGCTGGGAAAGGTGTGGAGATGCTTGGAGATGGAGACAGATTTCCTGGGCCTTTCCCCCCGGAAATCAGGCCCGAGGTCTTAGTAAAGCAGGCATCAGGAGGAAACGCAGCAAGAAGGGCGCCTGTGGCACTTGGAAGCTTCCAGACTCGCAGCCCCAGAAAGGTCAGAGCTGTGCAAAAATTGCATCACCTGCGCCCTTCAGATCCAGGCTTGCTTTCTCCCTAGGCATTCGCTTCCCAGTTATTTAAGATCAGACATTGTCTATGGGCTCCAGGGAAGGAGATGGTGTAAAATCAGCCATTGATGTCGATGATTTGAGCACATATATTATCGATTCTTTTATTAATTATCACTCTTGGTAAGTAATAATTCATAACATTCACCACTGGGTGTTTACTAAATAGTGAAGACGACATTAAAGGCCCGGTATGTGTTATTTTATCTGATCCTCCTGTAAACAGATGGGGAGGAGGATCTGCTGAGGAAGCTGAGGTGTAGGCCGTCACACGACTTACCCAAGACCACAGGATGCGGCCTTCACGTGGAACCTACACGCCAGCCGTTTCCTTTAGCTTTTATGAAAGTATCAGGTATTCATCTGATGAAAAGATTAAAATGACTAAATCTATTTGACATTTTGGAATGGACCGTGATTCATCTCGAGGACGAGCACTCCAGATTTTGGCACAGCACGCTGGCTATTTCTTTCTGTCAAATAATTTTTACACAATTCCTGTCTGGCCCGTAATGGCGCGGTGCAGGCCCTCCCTGAACATCAGTGCAATCAGTGTGCTCAGAGCACCTCCGTGCGACGTTCCCACACGGGAGACAACGCTTACGTGACTTCAGAATGTGGAATCTGGACGCTGCCCGGCACCACCTCGGAGAGCTGGTGGGCCTTTCTCTTACCGGTCATAAGCTCAGCATCCGTGATGACTTGGGCCATAAAGAGATTTCGGGCAATGAGTTGCATTACTCTGTCATGTAGCTATTTATTTCCGTGGACGTTCTTTTTTACCCACTATCCATTCCATGGGACCAGGTAGTCCTATTTCTGAGGTATTTATAAGAAATTTGATAATGGTTTCTATGGTGATAGAGGAAGAGAACATCACTTCAAGCCATTTCGCATGATAATTCACCAAAGCAAGGCTATACGTCTCCTGTCTGTGGCTGGCCATCGTCAGAGGGGCTATAGCAATGTGGAGGGCAGTCTGAAGAAACCTTTTACTCTTCCCTTCTGCAT
>NDGM011056985.1:0-12813 GCA_002564305.1 Octomys mimax
CAGTACCGCACCAGGTGCAGTGCTGACCTGGAGGGAGCACCCCATAAGAACATCCCAGGCCAGCAGTTGCTGCCCTTGAGCACTTTCTACTAGATGCACCACATGAGTGCTGTGGCCTAGAGAACAGCCCCTCCCTCGGTGTACTAGAAACGAGACCCTTCAGACACAGATAGTGAGCAGAAGACATGCCCAGATGAGGAGACAGGCCCAGGGCACAAAGGAGGGATTCTTAATTATCCTATCCCTTTTCACAAGCAGAAGAGCAGACCGGATGGCACCCAAAGTCTGGCCCATGGGCATAGTTCCCATGAGGGGGTGGGGCAGGGCAGGGCAGGACAGGTGGGCAGCTTGGGCCTCACTCCTCCGCCATCAGGGATACTTGGGACACTTGGCAGAACTAATTTCAAATTAACTCTTTAGAAACTCTCTCCAGCTTCTTTCTAGAAGAACCCTTAGGAGGGAATGTTTTACAACTGGCTTTACATAGGGTAGGCTGTATTTGAATAAGGCAGTTTGCTGTACTACAAAGAAAAAGAGAAAATAGTTGAGAAGTTGCTTTTGACCTTCAACCCAATCACTCTGCTGTGACCAAAACAGGGAATGCAGGGCTGGCAAGATAGCTCAGAAGCTCACAAGACTAAGCGCCTCTGCTTATGCAATTGCAGGGTCCGGGGTTCTATCCCTGGCACCACATGCCATGCTGGCCCCGCCCCCAGGCATGCTGGGCTGGCACCCAAATCCAGGCATGGTGGTACATGCCTGTAATCCCAGCTCTGGGAGGCTTGAAAACAGGAGATTCACTACTGAGCTGCATAGTGAGACCCTGCACAAAATACAAAAAAAAAAAAAAAACCTAGGTCTGGCAAGATAGCTCAGCAGACTGAAGCACCTGCTTAGGTAAGCTTAGGCAAGCACAGGGACCATGGTTCAATCCCTGGCACCATGTGCCCCACTAGCCCCACACCCAGGGCAGGTTGAGCCAACCAGAGTCCAGGTGTAGTAGCCCATGGCTGTAATCCTAGCGCCGGGGAGGCTGAAAGCAGGAGGATTACCATGAGTACAATCTGCAAGTGTTCTGAAAAACTAAGTTAGAATACACAGCCAAACCTCCTATCAAAGACATAGGAACTAAAAACAATACTGAACCACAGTGCTGAACTACTATAATCCCTACTCAGGAAGCTGAGGTAAGAGGATCACAAGTTTGAGGCCAGACTGGGCAATTGAGCAAAAGCATCTTGTAACAACTAAAAAGGGCTGAGGATATATAGTCCAGTGATAAGAGTACCCCTGAGTTTAATTCTCAGTACCACAAAAGAGAGGAAAGAAAGACAGACAGACGGGCGGACGGACGGACAGACTAAATCTAAAATCAGGTAATTTTTGTTTTCAAAATCTGGTGCTAAGCCAGGTGTGGAAGCACACCTGCAAGCCCAGCTCCTTGAGGCTGAAGCAGGAAGATCCTAAGTTCAAAGCTGGCCATCCTGAAGCTGCCCTCCGCTCATCCTGGGCAACTCAGCAAAACCCTGTCTCAAAGTAAACAAGGCCGAGGACACAGCTCAGTGACAGAGTGCTTCCCTGGCATGCATGAGCACCAGTATTAAAAAAAAAAAAAAAAACTCATTCTGCCAGCTACTAGATGCACAGGCTCTGGGCAGGCTACTTATCTGTTTCATTTTTTCACCACTACACTGGAGTAACAACAGCTCCTATAAGTACTAGCAGGTCTAAGTAAACACAGCCTCATAATAAGCTCAGACCTCCTGCTTCAGTCTCCCAGAGAGCTGGGATTACAGATGTGTACCACCAAGCCCGGCTAGAGACTCCCAATTTTTAAGAGACCAAATCTCAAGACATTAACTCAGAGCAGGCAAAAACGTACCAGAGCTGGTCTGTGGCACTCACTCTGGTTAAGAAAACCACAACAGAAGCAGTGCTGTGAAACAGAACGGGCAAGGCCCACCCCAAGGGCACATGAAGCTGGGGTGGGGGGAGCCATCTGTTACACAAACAGCATCGAATGGACGCACAGAAACTAGGGCTGCTATAGAACCTGTAGGTCTCGGGAGTGCACTGGAGTATAAAGTGCCCTTGCCATCAGCACCCTCGATATTGTGCCCACCCTGGGCTCTTGCTGTGTCCTGCCCAATGCAGAGTACCTGCCTTCTGGTCTCTAAGTGCCACAGTAGGTGCCTTAACACAGTGCACCCAATATAGTAGTTGATTCGGCCTCAAGGAAGACTAAGAGCAGAACTCGAAACTAGGAAGAGGCCAGCTAGTACCCAGGAAACCGATGGCACTGCCTGCCACTCTCTGCCCTCACCTGCGGGACACCAGGCCCATGCCTAGCCTCTCTGCCTGCTCCCGCTTCTTCCCTTCTAGGTTCTGCAGCTTCTTCTCCTCCTTCTTCCGGTCAATCTGGAGCTCCTGATAGGCCAGGCGCATGGAAGCGACCCTGGAGGACAGGGAGAGTCAGGGCCCGGCCCCCACACTGCCCTGCCACCCCATGGCCAACACGCACATGGACTCCTCCGCCTGCTTCTTGGCATCTGCCACCTGCTGCTCACGGAGCTTCTCTGCCACCTGGGCTTGCCGCTCGATCTCACTGAAGCTCTGGTTGCTCACCTTCTGGGCCCCCAGGCCTTTCTTGGCCCCCAGCTAGGAAGCGAAGCAAGCAGTATGGGTCTTCCCAGCCAGGCTCCCAGCTCTCTTCCAGGCCCAGGTGCTCTGGCCACACTCATGAGAAAGGCCCTGGGTAGGTTTTAGGTCACAGAAGGGAGCCGATGAGCACAGCTGAGACAGAACAGGGGCTCCACTGGAGCCAGGCATGTGGAGGCTCAAGTACTCCAGCCAAGGCCTCAGAGGATGAGGCCAATGCTAACCCCGACACAGCTCCTGTGCACCCAGCTTTTCTGCTAGCCAAGACACTCACTCCACTTCCCTACCGCCTCCCAGAAGCTTCCTGAAGCTGGACATCTCTAAATCCCTTCAACAGACAATCAAATGTTATTAAGCTACCTGTGTCGGAGCCGTACTGCCAGTGCATGACAAGGTCAGGGCAAACGAGGAATCCAACTGGAGCTGCTAACCACCCCGCCAAACTGCCCCACCACCTACCCCCTTCTTGGCTGCTGCTGGCTTCTTCTTGCCGATGATGGAGCTTTTCAGATCTGTGTGAGAAAGAGTGGCCATGAGCTAGGACAGGGAAGGTCAGAAGCAGTGGCTTGGCGACACCATGCAGCTTCATGGCAAGAGCGGCTTAAAAGCACAGCTTCAGGCAGGGAAGGTGAAGCTGCCACCACCAGTTATACCTGGTGGCATCTAAGCCACAGACAGACAAGGTTAAGGGCCTTGCTGACAACCAGCACGTTACGCAGAGCACCGACCCAAAGCACCAAAGTGAGGACTGTTAGGTGGCAACGATGCCCCAGGCCCCACGCAGCAGCTGGTTACCTCGGGCAGAAGGGGCCCCTGCAGCTGACAGACACATGGACGCTGCAGGAGAAACAGACCCGCTGCTAACCTGAGGCCAGCCCTGAGCCCCACAGACACGCTGTGGGCCAACTCTGCCAGCCTCACATGGGCCCCCGGACAGTCACTCTGCTGGCTGCCTGCCCAACCCCCAAGAATCAACAGAACACACCGAGGTCAGCAAAGGGACTGTTTACCCTACCCATGCTGGAAGGCCACTGAAAAAAAGTAGAAGAGAGTTGAAGGACAAGCCAGAGACCAGCTCTGAAGCTCTGAAAGGACAACGTTGCCTCCAGCCATCAGGAGCTTGAAACTGCCCTCCTACCCAGTGAATGGGCCACACAGGCAAGCTCGTGGAGACCAGAACAGATGTCTGGTCTCATGGTAGCCTCCCACGCTGCAGTGGGATCCCATCCCATCCAGAGCTCAGTTCAATGGGCCAGGCACACACACTGACAGCATAGCCAGGACTCTGATCACAGTCCCCACCCGAGAAGGTCAGGTGTCTGTCGCCTGTGGCCATCCTCTCCCGGCCAGCCCACCCGCCAAGCTAGCATACTGACCCAGGGAGGCCTTGTGAGAGGAACCAAGCAGATCAGTGTTGGGGCCCTGCTCCGGCTCTGTGGATGCAATGACAAGAGTTAGGTAGGAGACCTCCCTGCAGACAAGTGAGGTGAGAGTCAGCACAACTCTTTGGCTTATTCCCAGAAGGTAGATGCTTGCTACTTCCATGCCACTGAACTGAATCTCATTCCAACCAAAAATCTAAAAAATCCCCCACACCTCTACTCCACTGGCCAAATGTCCCCTTCCTGGCCCAAAATCATGTCCCAGGGACAGGAGATGGGTGGAACTGGGGCTGAACTCACGTGCCAGGCTACTACTCTCTGCAGGCGGGGCTGGCTGCTGGGTCTCTGAAGGCTCGGTGGTGGGTGTGTCCCAGGCAAGGGGCTGAAAAAGGAGGCCAAACCCCAGAAGCCCCAGTGAGTCCTCCTGCTGACAATGAGCACCTGGAACCCACAGGCGCTCATGGGCATGAAGCCCTACTCCCTAGTCCACAGAGAAGGAGGGAGGCTGGAAGTCAGCAAGTAAATTACAGCTGGTGTGCTCCACAGAAGAGAGATGCAGAGAGCTGGCATCAGTTCACTTGCAGCCATGGCCCATTCCCGACTCAAAAGCACTAATAATTGGAGACCGACCACAAAACGGGCACAAGTCAAAAGGCTCCTCATACACAAATGAAACTATCAGGAAAAGCCCTATGCAGTGGCGACATCTCCACATTAGAAACTGAGGTTTCGCCAGGTTGAATGACCTGGCCACATCACAGCAATGCCAGGTAGAGAGGCAGGGAATGCAAACTCAAGAGTCTGACTTTAGTAGCCAGGGAAAGCAGACAGGAAACTTTCACAGGGGTTGGTCACAGGGGACAGAATCCTTTCACTGTCTTCCAATTAGAGTAACTTCTTTTAGGGAAAAGTCTAGAAAAAGTTGTTTAGAGCTCTTGAGCCTTCATTAAGGTTCTCATCCTCCACATCTTCCCACCTTCGTCCTAGTTCCAAGGACTCTATCACCTGTCCACTCACAGGGCAGCACCTACCCAGCAAGGAGCAGCCTCCCACACACTGGGCCCCAGAGGCTCTGACGGGCAGAGGCCAACTACAGAAGGCCTTGGCCTTGCCTAAGGAAGCCAATTGTCAGAACAATCAGGGGAAATCCCCATGGGCGCTCACCTGAGTGTGTTCACTGAAGAAATCAGAGTCTTTCTTTTCCGGGGAGTGACCAGGAGCACTGCTCATGTTGTCTATCCAAAGCTGAAAGAGAGAAGGCTCCTGGAAACTCGAGGCTCTAAAGACTCCACCTTTCTGCCCCAACCTCAGGAACAGGTACTTACATCAGTGCCATGCCTAGCCAGGGCCGCACTCCCCAGCTGCCGGATCTTCTCTCGGTACATCTGGGCAGCTCTGCTATNTTGGCATCATTGGCTGTGCATCCATGTTGACGGAAAAAGGCTGTCTGAACAGCAGAAAAGGGCAGAGCACGCTACAGCTGATTCTCAGCACAGTAAAATGGTTTTGTACTAGTAGACACCCCTCGTAATAACCTGGTCAAGATTTACACACGATGACACTTATTGACACCAGCAGTTTTTCATAAAGTTCCTCTGAAATTCTTTCCAAAAAACACTTTGCCACTTTCTATCCTCTGTGATGACTGAAGCCTTGCACTCACTTGACCCTGGCTGATGCCAGCATGCCAAGTCCATGCTACCCATCCTCCCTCACACCAGGCCTGCAAGACTGAGAAAGGCTGTGGAGGCCTCAACTTTCTTAGCCTTCTCCCGAAAACATTTGTCCAATTTAGTTTGAATTTGAAGGCTTTTAGAGGAGGTGTGACTAAGTCCCAAATTAAGAAAACACTGCATGGTGTTACAGACCAGAAACTCTCTAAACAGAGACACAGAGAGGGCCTCCCTCAGGGCCACGCTGATACCTGGGCAAAACAATGGGGGTTGGGGGAAGTACAGAGGCTTTACCGCATTGGCATTCCCGCCGACCTGCATGCACCTCAGCTGGAACCAGCTCCAGTTGGAATCCAGCTCTGTGGACCTACGCACAAGAGCTGAGTGTCACCTCAGCAGACAGCAGGAGACGTGTCCCTCGGGCAGGCCCACACCCGATCGGGCCATTGCCCCATTTCTGTCACCCTGCCCTGGACAGGGGTCGCTCTTCCCTCACTTATACCGAAGGGTCCTAAATATTTCCCCCAACCTGGAAGATCTCGCTCTCAGGCAGGAAAGCTTGGCTTTGGTTTTAACCTTGGGGTTGATCTCTGGGACATTCTTGCCAGTCTATCCGCCAAAAGGTCAACGCTGCTAACTTCTGCCCTAAACCAGCCCTGAGTCTCAAGTTTGATGATGAGGACTGAAAGGAGTTTTGATCCAGACGCAGAGGAGGACCGCTCCTGAGGCGAGGTGCCCCTCCAGCCGGGGCCCTTCCGCAGGAGGTTACTGGACCCCAAGTCGAAGCAGCCCCGACTCGCGCCAACGACTCACCTAATAAAGCTAAGGTGGACCCCAAGGGAACGGTGCACCCCGGAGCAGTCGATGCACAGAAAAACACCATACGTGATGCTGGCCCAGCTTGGACTCTTGGCGCCGCAGTCGAAACAGGCCTGAGTGGAGGAAGCGACAAGCGAAAAGTCAGGCGCCCAAGTAGAGGCCGGAGGCTGACACACAAGAAAACCACCCACCTCCGCCCTTTTGTCTCTTCCTCAGACGACAGAGGTCAGGAAGCTCCCTTTCTGCCGACGCCAGACCTCGCGGCCCTCTCGCCCAGATACCTTGTTGGTGGGAATTGCGCGAAGTCTCTTAAAAAGAGTCTGGATTTCGGTCTTGCTCGGCTCCGCCGCCATTTTCTCTCCTTCCCAGATACAACCGCAACCGACGGGTGCCGCCACAGGCCAATCCGCGCCTACGAGGGCTAGCTAATCCGGCCAACCGAGGGGTGGGGTGCTTTGGATGCGATCTGGACCAATGAGCGGTGGGCGGCATAAGGAGCGTGACGTCAGCGGCCGCGAGCAGTACAGTGGCCGCGAGAGTAAGGGCCGCTCCACGCCAGACCAATGCACCGCCGGAGCGGGCGACGGATCGCGAGCCGGCCCAAATCTCCTCCCCGGGATTCCCAGACGCGGAGAAGGCGGAGCCGCCCGCCGAGGGCGTGGGCTACGGGGCCCTGCTCTGACACGTTATTGATGGACAAATAATGATTAACGATCCTCCCAGGCTCTCCCTGTTCCACCAACCCGCACGGGAACGCACTGTGGCACGGCCCCTGTTCAGTTCACGAGCCAACACCTAGACTAAGCCTTGGTCGACTCACTGCTCCTTTCTGTGGGTTCAGGGTCCTGACATTCCAGGGCAGGAATCGGAAGGCAAGCCCATGCCCAACCCCGTCCTCCCCACAGCCTCCTCCATGTATCAAAAAGACACACATACTGCCTGATAGTGCTTTCTTTTTTATTTTTTTCAAGTTTAATACACACTAGCACAAGTCACAAAGAGAGGATGCTGCTAGTCCACAACTACATTTCCCAAAGTCCACCCCAGGAGGCCAGAGAACAGTCCCCAGCTCCTGGGGAAACTCAAGGCTCTCCTGGGGAGGTCGGGCAGCCCTGAGCCCTTCTGTCACCTCGGACCTCCTGCCCTCAGCCTAGATTCAGTTGGCACAGATGCCCCCCTTCCTGGTCGCAGGACTTCCTCCCTCCTCAGGAGACAGAGGCGCAGCAGCAGTACAATGGTTCAGAGCCAGTCAGTTCAGGACCAGCTGAGCTGGGACCCGGGTAAAGAGACTGCAGAAGGGTCTCGGGCACTCAGGCACCCACACACTCCACGTAGTTGGCAGGGTACAAGCCGATGCGGCCGCTCTGTAACTGGCCCTGGCACCAGCCCTGCTCATCCTCCTCGCTCATCTTCAGCAGCTCCTCTCCTGGGGAGAGAGGCTCTGTCACTGCCAGATACCCTGAGCCCCGCCATTCCCACTACTGACTGGGTCACGGGCTGAGGGGGACAAGGTAGAATGAGAGCTTGCCAGCCAGCCAGCCAGCCAGCAAGAAGGGACGGGGCTCAGGAAGGGGGAGGCCACTATCAGCAGGCTGCCCCACCTCACTCCCCAGGGGCAGCACTGAGGCTGACAAGGAAGATTTCCCCCACAGCCCTATGCCCTGGCAAGTAAGGTTGGTAAGAAATAGGAAACGAGCCCAGGGTACCTGCTCGGAAGCTCAGCTCATCTGCTTCCTGGCCAGCGTAGTCATAGAGTGCCCGCACCCGCACCCCTGTGGCAGCCTTCCGAGGGCCCTCCTCGTCTGACCACTCCTCATCCTGCCCCCTGGAGGGGAAAGGCAGAGCAGCCAGGTCAGGCCCCAGGACTCAGGGAGAAGGGTTCATCCCACCGAGGGACCCTTCAGGGGTAGGTGGAGAAGAAGCTGGATGACTCTAGTGGGAGCTACCTGGCAATTTTATTTTATTTTTGTATTTTAGCAAAGGGTCTACAGGGTGTTCCAGATCTCACTACTAGATCAGACTTACAGTGATCTGCCTGTTTACAGCCTCCCAAGAGCTGGGATTATAGGTGTATGCCACCACACCCAGTCTCAAATGCTGTCTCAGCACACCCCAGGGGTGGAGCCTGCACAGCAGGCCCAGGGATCAAACCCCCGGCCCATGCTTTAATCCGCTGAGCTATTTGGCTGGCCCTTAAATGTATTTATTTATTTATTTTTGTATTTTTTGTACAGGGCCTACAGGGTCTCATTACATAGATCAGACTCGTAGTGATTCTCCTGTTTTCAGCCTCCCAAGTGCTGGGATTACAGGTGTGTGCTACCCTGCCCAGTCTCAATCGCTGTTTCAGCGCACCCTGAGGATGGGGCCAGCACTACACACAGGGGATCAAACCTCGACCACTATGTCTGCCTAAGCAGGCACTTTAGTCCACTGAGCTATTTGGCTGGCCCTATGCCTGGCAATTTTAAACCTCTCCTAAATCAGCCTGCTCGTCCCGGGCACAGATTTCAACCTACTTCATGTTGAAAAGGAAAGAAAGGAGAGAGGGGAAAGTGGGCTGGGCAAGGGGCAGAGCTGTTTGTTGGCTTCAGCTCAGCTCCCGGCTCTCACCCTGGGGAGCCCGGGGACTGCAATGGGGGTGCAGTGCCATCTCTTGTGGGCATGATGCTGGTCAGAGTGACCTCATCGGGGCTCCGGCCACCCTTCTCCTTCCTGCTGATTGTTCTCTGTGTGTCCAGGGACCACTCCTGCGGGAGTGAGCGTGTACAGCGTCAGGCTGGGCCACCTTCACCAGCTTCATCCCACACCCCACTCAATATGCAATACGTGCCTCAAACTGTGGCCAGTTCATGGCCATGCCTGGCCCGTGGGTGCTGCGCCACCAGCGCAGGTCCTCCTCGTCACTGGCTGCCTCGATGCCCTGATGCAGGTCTCGATGGAGTTCATGGAACCTAGGGTGCAAGGCAGCTCCCTCAGATGGGGACATTCTGGGCTACTGAAACCCCCAATCGCACGGCCTGTGGGACACAGAGGGAACCCCATGCCCATGCCATACTTGTCACTGTTGGAGAGGTCAAGGTGCTGGTGTAAGGTGAGCAGCATGTCCTTGAAGAAGAGAAGCCGCTGGCGCTCAGCAGCCTGGCAGCTCTCGAAGGCCTGCTCCATGTCCTCCATGTAGCGTGGGGTATAGCGGTGCAGCTCCGCCAGCGTTTGCTCATACTGGCTTTTTGTCTAGGTAGAAGAGGCAGGGGCTGTGAGCACAATGCACCAAAATTTAGCAAGCAAAGCCACCAGGGGCAACCAGGCCTGTGGCCCAGGTCTCATCCTCAGGAACCTCAGCAGTCTAACAAGGAAGGTGACATTCAAGTGCATCACCTCTAAGAGCTCGCTGGAGAACGAGAACCAGTTGACCAATGTAGAAGGAAGGAGAAATCAGAAAAGGCTTCCTGGAGGCAGCATTGCCCCTTCTATTCCAGGGCTCTGCCACAGAGCCCTGCCCCCAGCCCCAGGCTCCGCCTTTAAATGAGCCTGTAGATAGCGGGTGCCTGGGGTAGCCTCCCACAGCCTTGCCTTTTCTGCTTCCTTGGTGCAGCGCCCCACACGCTCCTGCAGTTTGCGCAGCTGCTCCTGTGACACGGCGCTGTCCGCCTTGGCGTGGCTCTCCCGGGTCTGTGCTGTCTTCTCATCCTTCCGGGCTGCGTGGTAGCTCTTCTTGGACGCCTCAACCTGGTATTGCGCAGGCACAGCTCTGGACCCTGGACGCCACACTCGGAGCTCCAGTCCCCACACACACCTGGAAGGTGCCCACTTCCAGCTCCCCCCCCCACGGACCCAGCCTCACCTCCTTCAGCCTTTTGAGCCAGGGCTTCTGGGCCTTTCGAAAGCCATCCTCGGCGGCCCGGCTCTCCCGAAAGCCGCCCAGCACCGGCCGGTGGAAGGCGCCTCGCTGCCATACGCGCACCCGCTCACTGTCGGGCCCATGCAGCTTCTCGCGTACCTCCAGGTGCAGCTCGCTGAGCCGCTCAGCCGCCGTGAAGAAGGCGTGCCAAGCCTTCTCCAGCGTGCCATACTGGGGTCCTGCAGAGGCACGGGGTCCCAAGTGAGCCACCCCTCTCACTGGGTCCTGCCAGGGTGCCAAGAGTGCAAAGGACAGCACTGTCATCTGCTGCCTACCAAATGCCCACGCTGTGTCCTAACTGGGAAGACCTTGCAGAATTCCTGCCTCAACCACTGTGAGGACAGTGTCATGATCAGTGTGGATGAGGTAAGAAATAGAGGCCCAGGGGAGATAGCTCAGTGGAATAAGTGTTTGCCTGGTAAGTGCAAGGTCCTGAGTTTGATTCCTGGTACCACCAAAAAAAAAAGAAAAAGAAGAAGAAATAGAGGCCCAGAGAGGTGGTGTCTACTTGTCCAAAGCACCACAGGTACTCCATGGGGCCGAGAGTCAGACCCCAGCAGAATGCACACACTACATACCTGGATCTTTCCCTCAAACAAAAGCCCAGGGTCCACTTCCAGCTCTTTGGAGCTGTGTGACCTCAGGCAAGTCCCTTGGTCTCCCTGAACTCCCAGTTCCCCTCCTGGGCAGGAAGTACAGCTCAGAGGCAGAGTGCTTATCTGGTGTGGGCTCAATTCCCAGCACCAAACTAAGGGTGCCCCCCCCCTCACGGTCCCTGTCAGCCTGTGCAGCTACTCACCCTTCTCCACTGTACCCCTCCACTTGCGGGCCCACTCGGCCAGCTGCTGGGCATAGGCCTTCTCAATACGAGCACGCTCCTGGAAGCAGCTGACCAGGTCCCCGCAGAGCCGGTGCCCGTCCTCCACCCGCTGCACCGTCCTCCTGTAGTTGCCAGCCTGGGGATTCGAGTGACAAGAGCTGCTGTACAGGGAAAAGCTTCCCTGGCCAAGAGGCTGAGCTCAAAAAAGGAGGGCATTTCGGTGCCACCATGAAACCCCAGCTGCTCACCTCCCAGAAACTGCCCCCCAGGGGCTCCCCTCCAGTGTCCTCTTCTGGAGCCATCGAGTCCCCACAGCACGGAATGGTGGCAGATTGGGGACTGTGGAAAGGAGTAAGCAGAAAAGCTAGACTTGGGCATCACCGCAGCAACATCCCTGCCACCCAAGGAGCCATCAGAGCTTGGAGTGACACGGGGCTGAAGTCCCAGGAGGAGCAGGGGTGCATGGTGGCTGCTCAAAGCTCCTCTACTCACTGTGGGGCTGCCCTACCCTGCCCCCATACCTGGGGTCTAGAGATCACTTCAGGGACTCAAGTGTCCAACTCTCCAGGCAGCTACCACAACACTGTCTTGAAGTGAACAAGAACACGGTGGGGTAAGGGCAGGGGCCAAGTGTCCAGGGCGGTGCCTGGCTCCCCCTGATATAGCAACTGCTGTCAGAAGCGCCAGATTCCAGGCAGGGAAATGCCAGGCAGGTCACACGATCCAGGCAGGATTAGATGGCAGGTGGGGGTGGGTGGTGGGCAGAAGAGGGGTGAGGACTCCTGCCCAGCCGGGGCCCCTGGCGCCTTCTCTTGAACCACAGGTCGACCCCATTAGCAGATGGCTGAGTCCGACCTGCCCATGCTGGGAAGGGAGCCAGGAGGCCAGGAGCCCTTTTGGCCAGGAAGCCAGAACAAGTGCGTTTTCAGTGGAATAGTGCCCACCTGGTCAGCTTCCACACCAGGGCTGGTGTTCAGACTGAACCAGACCCTGAACCAACAATGCCAGGGACTGCTGTGTCCCAAATAGCGTCCATAGAGCCCCTTGGGACTTCATGGATAACGAGCAGCTCATCGCTGCCCTCAAAAATGCCCAAAGTCTGGGAGCCATGTTAGGAATGACGTTCCCCAGAATCACAGAAGAGGGAAGGGGGACTCCAAGTCCAGCGCTACCACCTCTAGCTCTAGACACAGTGGCATGCAGCCACTCCCTCTTATCGCTGAGCTCCGTCTCAGCTGTCCCTGCACTGCATAGACTGACTCATGGCCCCTAGAAGGAGATCTCTTCCTTCTCTGAGCAGAACTGAGGCCCAAGGGACAGAGGACAGAGTGTCTGCCTGCTGCCCCCACAGCAAGCTGAGCCAGAGCGTCCTCCAAACGGGTGGACTTCTATTTATCCTTCAGCAGTCAGATGAAAGCCAGGCATGGTAGCACACAACTGTAATCCCAGCATTCAGGGGGCTGAGGCAGGAAGACTGCCATGATTCGAGCGAGGCCTGCCTGGTACACACAGTGAGTTCAAGGCCAGTCTGTACTATGGATCTAGACCCTCTTTTATTTA
>NDGM011056990.1:0-10908 GCA_002564305.1 Octomys mimax
GAGAGAGAGAGAGAGAGAGAGAGAGAGAGAGAGAGAATTGATTGCAACTTGATCATGGTTGAACTCCATGTTACCCTGTGGAAAGATAAGGATTAGAATGGCAAGTAATGAATAAACATGGATAGAACACCAATTACAGTCCATGTTCCCCAGAAGCTCTTCATCTAGCAGAGAAGACAACTATAAGCAAACTATAAAACAAGCTCCAGACACAAAGGGGAAGGAGCACAAGGTGATTAATTATTAAGTACATGGAAAGCTGTGTGCACGAGGGACTGAGGAAATGTGGACAGGCCCAGGGCAAAAATTGTGGGCAAGACCATGACAGCAAGAGGCTAGAAAGGCAGGTGGGTGTAGCAGGCACATAAGTAGAAGTGTTCAAACTCTGAGCCCTTTCAAGCCCCCACTGCCCATCCTTCCTGTCTTGCACTTGCACTGCTACAGCAGAACCTCCAGAGCATCGCAGACCCTGATCTTCCTTTCTCCTACTTATACAAGGGGCTTCTGGAGAGCACAGACTTAGTAAGTTGTATTCTTTCATAACTGTCAACCCCAGTTCAGTGTGCTCTTCAGGGATGTTCAGTGCCTGAAGGGCAGCCACTGTGCTGAACTTCTGCTTGCTCTGTTATGCTTCATTCCCAGAGTGCCCCTCATCCTCTTCTTCACCATGAACTCATATGATGGGCAGATTTCAACGCCCAAGCACTTATGCAGGACACTGTGCCCTGTCACTTGCAAGGGCAGGACTCCCCGGTAGACATTGCAGGTACAATGTAGTCTTAGTATCGCCTACCATAGCTTCAATTTCACGTAGCTGTAGTCATAATTTGCTAAAGGCTCACCTACCCTCATGAGGTGATGAAGTGAGCAACCAGGAAGGCTGATCATGTGTCTGCTCGCCATAGTACTGTGCACTGCACACGATGCCAAATGCATCTTAGACACCAAAGTGATATCTTTTCAGTAGATAAATCCATACAAATGATGTAATAGAGGTGGAAAATAAATGAGGAAGCAAAAGAACAAAAGGAAAAGAAAGGAAATATTTGTGAGACACATACATTAGGCTAGATCTTAGATCTTATTTTAGCAAAGTGCCAGTGTAAAGCTTGCAGCCATGATTTAGGAAAATTCACTGGAAGGGAGAGGGACTGAAAGCAAGCAGGATATCTACATGTAGGAGAATGAAGGCGAACACCTTAACCAAGGCAGTAGGCATATGAACAGTGTATAATGGTAGTAGTTGGAGGTCAAAAGCAATACGACTAGGTGGTCTCTAGTGCACACATCCAGCCTCATTAAAAGAAGCCACTGGTCTCACAGTCACCTGGAACTTGGGGCCTTAGCACAACACCAACAGCATAAAACAAAAATGTTTAAAAATGTCTCCATATTTACAGTAACAAGTGACAACATAGAATCCAGTAATAGTTTTAGTGTTATGCATGGCATTAAGGCATCTCATGCTGCAAGGCTAAGGCTATGAAATATCTTTCTGATAGATGACACAGCTGCTTGGTAGAAGCTATTTCTAACAGGATAGGAAAGTGAAAATTGTTTGGCTCTATAGCAAACTGAGGGACATCAAACTCTTGGCATGATATTGAAGGCTGAAATTGTTACCCTTGTGACCTAATAAAAGAAGTCAAAACATCATATTTGAGATTCAAAGTAGAGTACTGGTGCATGTTAGAAAAAATATAACTATGTCTTTTCAACAGTTAGGGCTGGCCAAGTATCTCAGTGGATTAAAGCACCACAGGAGGCACAGTGGCAAGGGGTTCGATCCCTGGGCCTACCATGCTGGCCCCACCCCAGTATGCACTGAGACAGCAAGTGAGACTGGGCGTGGTGGCGTGCGCCTGTAATCCCAGCTCTTGGGAGGCTGTAAACAGGAGGAAACACTATGACTCCAATCTAGAAGTGAGACCCTGAACACCCTATAGACCCTTCCCTAAAATACAGAAAAAACAAAACAAACAAACAGAAAGCCAAATGATTAAGTACAGAAGCCATAATGGTAAGCCATTTTTTTCCTAGTGTGACAGTGTCACTGCATTGAAAAAGCATAGTAATTTTACTGAATACCATGTTTGATTCTTGCTTGGTAAGCACTTTAATGTATATAACTCTTTATATTTACTTATATTATTACTCATTATTTCTCATAATCTTCCTACATGAGTAACCTGTAATGCCTCTCTCTCTCTCTCTCTCTCTCTGTCTCTCTGTCTCTCTCTCCCTCCCTCCCTCCCTCCCTCCCTTCCCTCTCTGTTTGAACCCTACATAGTCCTCAGACTGAGTTAAATTCCTGGCAGTTTGTTTATTTATCTGTTTGCTTTAATTTTGGACACAAGCACCTGTTAAGTTGCTAAATTTCCAGATAGGATTTGAACTGGTGCTGCTCCTGCCTCTACCTGACAGAGTGCTGGGATTACAAGCTGTCTTGTTTTTATAGAAAAGACAACTTGCGAATTGCTTCCAGTAGACTGTATATTATAACACAGACCTCAGTAAACTGTGCTACAATGAACTATGTGCTGACCATGTTTGATAGAGCTTTGCATACAGATTTATGATTCAAATTTATCTTAACAAAGTGGAAAAACATTCAATAGCAAATAGTATGAAATATATTAGGGACATGTGATAAATATCCATCAGTACATGCATTTGTAATGTCTGTAGTTAATTAGAGCTAAATTATATCTTTGTTTCAGTGATGAAACAATTATGCCAGCTATGTGTGCTGTCCGCTGTTAGCACAGCTTTCACTGAGGATGTATTACAACCCGGGTGCACTGAAAATGAAGGCCTCCTGCATTTCATTTTCATGCCAGGAGTTTTCCTGCAGCAAGGGTGACAGCATTCCTGGGTTCCACACAGGCCAGAGGAAGCCAAGGAGACAAAAGTTTAATGTACCCTTTGTCTACAGATGCATTCAAACTGACAACGGATGCTGTTCTAACCACACACTAAGAGGGCTTCAGATTCATAGCTACAGGACTTATTATCTCTTGTCTTACATTTTTCTACTCCATCTGAAAATTCTGACATTTCATATCAAAGTGGTAAAAAGATTACTTTCTTACTACTTAAATTTATTTAATACTAGAGATTGATTCCATGGTTTCATGAAGAATTTAGTACTGCTTATATGAAGAAAGGAAATAAAACTTAGACTTACCACCATGATGTATCGTGGTCTGTACTGAATGGTTCCAAACAAACCCAATATGACCACAATTATATGTAGAAAATTCCCAAGAATTGGTGCCCATTGGAAGCCAAGGAAGTCAAAAATCTGCCTCTCCAGTGCTGAGATCTGCAACCACGCAAATAGGGTTCATTAGCAACTAACCCAAGTATCTTTATACCATGTTAATCTTACAGCTGGACAAGACTGAACAAACAATTACAATCACTCTGTGGACAATACCATGACTAGATTGTTGATTTATTTATAGTTGTCATGCTGTGGATCAAAACTGAGCCAATCTGCACAAGCGTTTTGCTATTGAGAAACACCCCAACTCTTAAACCTAGAATTGTAGTACCTATTTCAGAAGTTATATTTTCTCAGAAAACACACTCAAATAATACAGAATGTTATTACTTCAAAAATAAATTGATCATAAGCTTATCTGGAGAGCCAGAGATATACACTTTAAATTATTTTTACAGTAACAAATTCAGGAAAATATGACTCAAATTTATAATTTTTTAGTTCTTTTTTAAAAAAAATTATTGATTTTAATGTGAAAATAAAATAGCACTGAAACAGTATCAAAAGAAGTTAGTAGGACAGCAATATGCAATGCATTAATTATTGTAACTGTCCTACTAACCTGTTTTATCATTGTACTCATAAAAGAAATTTACTTATGATAAACTATTTAGGAAAATAACCAATATCTTCAAATTGCAATATGAAAATTAGTATCATTTGGAAACAAAAAGAAATAACAACAAAAACTCTTACCTTTGTCTTCATTTGTGAAAAACTTACTATATTTGGCTCTTTTCCCTTTTGTTATACTACTGATAATGAAAGCTGCTGCATACATTTTCAAAATGTAGCTTGCTTTACTTTGGACTCAAGAGCTTGAGATTAAAACTAAAGTTTAATAGTCCCATTGAACTCTATTTTATTAAGATTAAGTTAAAAATCTGCATTCAATATTTAAATAAAAATTATGTGGCTATAGCAAATTTAGAAATCATAGTTTATTATATTTGCATTATGTATAATTATATTTTTAAACAATTCACTAACCATTTATGATTAAACAGTTCAATTTTAGGCAGTCCAATGAATACCAACAATGTCATTATTATGTACAAAATTTTACAACTCCACCTGCTGTGCTTGGACACAAATCTTACACATTACAGTCATTTTTTAAGATTTTCTATGATAAGACAGTCATTTTAATGCAGTGAACGAGTGATTAGCTATGTTGATGTCAAAAAAGCCTGCAGCTTTCAAATGGAAATGGCACCCTAGGTACGTTCCTAGTTTGGAGCAGGTGCATGCCTGAATAGCTTTAATTTCCTTGAGCATAAAGACACGGTCTCTGTCCAATACGCTGAATTTACCTTGGTTAAGATTTGCTTTCAGCAAGCTGTGGAGGAAAAGAGACAAGAGCTAATGCCTGAAGACAACCACGCCAGATCCACATTCATTTCCTGAGTATTTCCGGATTGTGAAGAATGTGCTACCTGCTTTTGCATTCATAAATGCAGAGAAATGCTAAAACAGACTCATCTAAAAGGCAGCACTGGATTTTCAATCTTATGTGTGTCTCTGCATCTGACTGTAATTAGTTCCCAGGAATCTTCGCCTGAAAAAATGCAGCATTTTATTTATTGGCCCATCAGAGATATAAATATGCACTGTTTTTTATTTCTAAACAGGACGGATGGGCTCAGAGAAAAGCAACCTCGAAGAGCAGCCTCAGGCAATGCACTCTGAAACAGCAGCTCTACTTTAAAGCTGTCATGAAGCACAAAAACCTTTAAAGTGAACTTTTCAAACAGAGAAAAACCTATTTCCACTTCTGTCAGAAAATGTATACAGGTAACATTTATGATAATAAAGAGAATTCATATAATGCAAGAGAACCTAAATTAATGATACTTATTAGATAATGTACGTTCTTTACTCAAACCCTCTGGGTCCCTATGTGTTAATATTTGTCTACCAAACACAGTCAAAAGATGTATTTGAGGTGGACTGAACTAGGATCACAAATAAGAGGTCATCAAAAATAATCATTTCAAAAATAAAGCAAAAGACAGCTGCAACAAATAAACAAACCAAGAAAACTAGATTTGAGAACTGCATTTAAAGAAGCCAGTTAATGATAACAAAGTGAAACATTTCAAAAATAAAGCATTATTCCATTGTCCAGCTTTCCACCTGATGGTATAAAATACCCAAGGCCCGTAACTCCAAGGAGCCCAGGTTTACTTTCCTCTCACTTTGGTGCATGGTTGGTTGGTGCCAAAGCAGGAAAGTGATAGAGGAAGGATGAGGTGGAAGGAAGCTGCTCCACTCCTGCTGGATGGGAAGAAGCCCAACAGGAAGGGCAAGGAGCCAGGCAAAGTCCTCAAGGTGACAGCTCCATGACTCAGGTCCTCCAACAAAGGCTCACTCCATGTGGTGGATTAACTCAGGGTCAACCTGCAGCAGCCAGCTAAACTGAATCAGTGTGGTGCTGCACATGGAAGACTCACTAGAAGATTATTCCCAACACAGAAAAGAACTGGAAGGGGAAGATGAGGTGCTGGGGATGCTCCTGGGGAATCCTGTCATCCTGGTTTTCCTTATATAAGCTCAGCTGTTCTCATCGTTAGAGGAGCTCAGGTTCTTGCTCCCACTGAGGATGGATTGGTTGTCTTCAGGAGAGCTCTGGTCCTTATTTTGAGCTTCACTTCCTGGCTCTAGCGCAGATCAGTCAGCCTGCTGGTACAGATCCTTCATGCAGCTGGTGAAGACTTTCTAGCTTCCACCAATGACCTTTGGGTCTTCCCAGTGCAGATCCTTGATACCAAGTTGTATAAGACATTGCTGTGACTCCAGGTCTCCAGCTGGACTTGTATAGGACATTCTGTGGGATGCAGGCCCTCAGCTGGATTCTTGGGATCTGGAGTATGTGAACATGTTTCTTACACTCTTCTGCATTTGACTTTTTGGGTGAGTATTATTAAATAATCCTATGAATTGCTTGTCCTGTGCTAAGTATATTCCTTTGCAAACCTTAACCGCAACACCCCTTCGTAGTCCCTTCAGCCACCAACTCATTAACGAGTGAGCCTGCTGCAAACGTTCCAGCACACTCACAACCTAATCATCTATTCTGGAGTCTTAGATCACACTGACAACCAAGCTTAGCTGCCAAAGCCCAGCCTTTTTCAAGCTGACACCTAGTCAGATTTCCTTAAACCATACTTAGTATCAAAACAAACACAATAACATTCACCTACATTGATGGAACTATCCTGGGAACCACTGAAAACTCAAATTCCTCCTCTGGCATCGCAACAGTTCCACCATGGCTCAAAAATTGCAGACGGAAGTCCCCTCTGAGCTCTGGAAAACTCTTACCAATGAGCCCCTATGAGTTTTTTACAAAGTAACAAAAGTAATTTTCAAACACAAAGACATAAGGTACATGTTTCAATTCCAAAAGGGAAGAATAATTGTACCAAAACAGACCTAAACTCAGCAGGACAAGCATTAAATCCTGTATTTCATGTGTGGTACCAAGGACACATGTGGTGTAATGTGAGCTGCAAACATTTCGGGTGGCACCCTTTTTGTGGCATTTCTGGATGCAGCCCACACAGCCTCTGTTTCAGAGCTTGCTTTACTTATTTTCTGAGGCTTTCTTTGGCAAATGTCACATGTTCCTGGCATCTCCAATTTTCTGAGTTCTTCTTTACAGCTTTGGCTTTGCTCATAGCTTTATGTATTGCCCTATCAGGAGCTCTAGGTAGGAATCCTAACAGCTATGTCATACATTGCCTGTAGCCCCAGGACTTCCTTTCATAACTGGGCAAAAAGCTCCATTCTCTGACTCTACACAACTCCAGCAATCTGCACACCTATAAAGTCAGTATCATGTGACTGATGTCAAAGTCAGCTGTCCACGAGTGCCGTCACCAGGCCACCCTGGACCACTGGCTACGGGAGCCTCTGATGGCTAACCAGGGTGACATGAACTCTAGGGAGTCAATTTCCTAAGAAGCCTTTTTAATCAGGGGGTCCAGGGTTCTGTCTCTCTTCTCAAGTGATAGATTTATATTTCTGCATTCTTGAGAAGGTGGGGTCTTGCTAATTTCTAAGAATCTTTCTTCTGGTTCAACTTCAAAATACTTGATTTCTGTTCAAAGAATTTTTCTTCTGGTTCCAGTTCAAAATACTTGATTTCTGTTTAGCGTCACTAATCTCTTTAGCAACCACACCTCCCTTGGCTCCAACTAGACACATGCATCTTTTCTGGAAAGTCAGAAAAAAAATTAAATCTTCCTGCTTCTTATTCCCAATTCTTAGCATGATGTTTACTAAATCAACCAGCAATATCTGTGCCAGAACCTGAACACTGGACTATCTTGAAATTTCTTCCCTCAGATGAATTAGTATGCTGTCTTTTAACTCAGTGTTAGAGAGATGAGATGGTATACTCTTCACCATATGTAACACGAACAGCCTCTTCTTCAATTCCCAATACAGTTATCATTCCCAACTGAAACGCTGCAAGATTGGCCTTTACTTTCCATATTTCTATCATTGACCCAAACCAATCATCAAGCTCTGCTTACAACAAAGCTCCCTAGTCCACTTCTCCAGTTTTTTTCTGCTATGATTTAAATCTGAAACATTCCTCCAAAGTCGTGTGTTCACAGATGAGGCTTTTGGAAAGTGATTGTATCATTAAGGAGTTACGAGTGGGTAAGTCCATTAATGAGCTCATAGGTGATGGTGCTGTCAGAAGGTGGGTCCTGGCTCCATGTGAAAGAATGTGTTCTTGTCCCATGTTCTTTCTTTTCCCTGCTTCCTGGATACTGACTGAGAGGTGTGCACCCTTTCCTTTGCTTCCCCCAACCCATGTTTTCTGCCTTAGAGCCAGCCAACTATGCACTGAACCCTGTAACATCATGAACTGAAATAAACCTCTACATCTTTGCTGGACAGTCTAAGCATCTGCCTGCCAAGTGCAAGGACCCAGGTTCAATCCCTGGTACCAAGTGCCATGTTGGCTGAGTTGACCACCTAAACTGGTCATGGTGGTACTTGCCTGTAATCATAGCACTGGGGAGGCTGAGACAGGAGGATCTCTATGAGTTTGAGCTGCATAGTGAGACACTATACCAAATAAATAGACAAATAAATAAATTGATTAAATTGTGCATGCCATGCATTAGTTGCAGTGATGAGAATATGACCACTCTATCTTTGAAACTACTTTTACAAACCAGTTCCAAATGCTTCTAAATCACCTGGTCAGATATAATCAGAGAACTATTGCCATTTATCTGATACCAATTTTTGTATTTGTCAGCTTTCCCATTTCTTGGACAAAATACCCAGCACCTACACCTTAAAGGGGAAGTTTACTTTGGCTCACAGTTTCAGTCCTCATGGTTAATGGTCAAATGACTCTACATCATGAAAGGTCATGATGGAAGAAGATGCTTAGATCTGGCATTGGAGAAGTATACAGCAAGGAAAGCAGCCAGATAGGAAGGAGGCAAAGATGAGACACCATCTACTAGGTCATGCCATTATGACCTGCTTCCTCAAATTAGGCCCCATCAAATAGCCCACTGAGCTATGAATTCACTAGTGTGTTAACCCTGCTAAATTTCAAGCCCTTAAAATGAAATCACTGCTCCAGGAATATCTTATTCTATCAAGTTCATAATCAAGATAAACAGAACTATGGTATTTTTTCTAAGTCTCTTACTTAATTCCTACTTTAAGCTATTTGACTATTAATTTTACCAATTAATATGTTCTCTGCTAATATAATTTCTGGAGATGCTACTTCTTCTCTAGGGCCTAGTATTAATAATTATTTAATTATTATCCCAATCAAATATAAACAAAATTAAATAACAGGAGGATTTTCTATTAACTCAGGGAAAGTATAAATATATTTCAGAATTTTTACTGTCAAAGTAGTTTTAGTCACAGTGATGATGGAGAAACCCTGCAATGAGTGCTCACAAAGAGAGTGCGCATCTCTTCCAGTCTCAAGGATCGAGGATGTCAGGCTGAGAAGCTGACACTGGCCATGATAGGGGTCTTTCTACAGTGAAAACCAGGAAAATCAGCTTGTTTGTTGGTTGGCTTTGAGAACCTGTTGTTAAACATTTGCCTGCATATCCTTGAAAGGTCACCTAGGAAAAGCAGTTGTGACTTACAAGCCATGGTAAGAAGTCACCACCTTTGTAGAGTAGGACAAAAAGAAGTCTATCAGTCCAGATAGAAACCGGGGCATAACAGCCCTAGAGAGGATGTCTGCAGCCATACCATAGCAGAAGGAAGAATAACTGAGACATTTCAAGGATTTGGGGTTTAAATAGAATTTGAGAAAACAGGAATAGATAACAACAATAAGAAAAGTTGAACAAACAAGCTTCTAGTTTGAAGTAAAACATGGGGCTGGCCAGATAACTCAGTGGATTAAAGCACCTGCTTAGGAAGATGCAGGGGTCAGGGTTCAATCCCCAGCCTGGTGTGCTGGCCTTGCTTCCAGAGCACACTGAGATAGAGATTGAGACTGGGCATGGTGGTGCATACCTGTAATCCCAGCGCTTTGGAGATTGAAAAACAGGAAGGATCACTACAAGTCTGATCTGTGTAGTGACACCCTGTAGACCTGTACTAAAGACAAAAACAAAGCAAAGCAAAAAAAAAAAAAAGAAGAAGAAAGAAAGAAAAAAGAAAGAAAGAAAGAAAGAAAGAAAGAAAGAAAGAAAAAGAAATGAAACAGAAAACACTGTTAAAAAATAGTGGAATCATTTCCAAATGAAAACTAAGAAGACAAAAGAGGAGTTATAAAGAATATGCTGAAAAAGAATGTGCTTCTCTGTCTCATGCGTTAAAAACATAAAGTATTCAGAATACTAATAAAATGCAGTAAAATACTACACATATTATCTTACATAATTGCTCACAATAATTATTCCTAACTATGAAAATTAATTTACACTTAATTAATGATTCAGTGAAATGAATCGACAGACAAAATTTAAAGCAATGTATTATGCTGTCTCCTTTTTCCATTGCTGGACCTTTGGACTCTCATTAACTGGCCTGAAGAGCCATAGCAGACATAGGACGATGAAGCAGAGTCCTGAATGTTCAGAAGAGCAGTGTGTTCCTTAATGCTAAACATACTTGTCTGAGCTTTCCTTGAACTGGCATTAAAGGTGAAACAGTTACCTCCAGAACATTGGAAAAGGCTTCTCAAATTCTACATACACAGTTTGAGTGCCTGTATCTTAAGGGAATTGAGTGGGCATGCCTTGTTCTTGCAATTCAGTAATGAAGGGATAAATGTCAAGAAAACAACAATCTCAGAAAAGTGGTACATATTGTGTTGCAAATCTCTATTTTGAAGAAATAAAGGACTGTGAGAATAATACCAAGGAAATTTCCCTGTGAAGAGACAAATAGATCTTACACTGCAAATGCACAGGCTTTGTGAAGGCTGATGAACTAGAAGAGTCCATGGGAATAGTTCTCAGACAAAGGTCTGCTCTCTAGAATTTATAAAGAACTAAAAAACACTAGAGCCCCAAAATTTAAAGACCCAGTCCAGAAAGGGGCAGCTGAGATAAACACACACTTTTCAGAGGATGAAATTAAAGAAGCGAATAAATATATGAAAAAAT
>NDGM011057000.1:0-10404 GCA_002564305.1 Octomys mimax
TTCATTTTGACTCAACTCAGTTTACTTTATTACTAAAATATTACTTTTACTCTATTATTATTATTAAATACTATCTAAATCAATCAATACTTCATTATTTTGTTGATTTTACAAAAATTTATACTCTGGTTGTTATTTCTAACAGAAGTTATGACCAGAAATCCACATAACTTGCTATTTGACAAAATACTTAAAAATAATACTTAAATAGTACATCAGTCTACCTCATTTATCTTGTTCTTTTATGAGGTTTTAGATGACTACTTTTTGTTTCATATATGTTGAAGTGATCATTCTTCAGGTGCCTTTTATGTAAAATTAATTGATTTTACCCAGACTTGAATTAACTTTATTTTTCATATGTTGGACAGTACTATAGATTGCCCTATTTATGTGCTGTGAGGTGGTTTTCTTTAATGTGCATTTTAAAATTCTTTTAGAATTCTATTGCTTTTGTATACTCAACTGTATTCACTAATGCTTGATGATAATAATATATTATTAAATGGCCATGCTATTTATTTACCAAGGGCTTGCAAAATTTATTTCATAGTTTGTAGTTTTGAAATAATTAAGCAGTACAGATGTACAGTTCCCATTGTATTTTAAAGACCTAACTAGTTAATTAGTGTAATTGGGTCTGTCAATCCTATTGACAATTGGATGCCTGCAGTGCTGGCCTGTCAGGTGATTAAAATGAAACACATAAGAATGTCAGTATCATGCTTTGCTTCTTTTCATTCCTACCCTTGAGATATGAGTTGGCTTTCTTGTTCATGAGATGAAAATAAAACCAGATAATGTAAACTGACACTTTTGCTTCTGATTAACATGGCCCTTTTTACTCAATTTCATGTTGGTGTTTTCTGCCCCTTTGCCTCAGTAAAATCAACAATCTTCATATCATCTGTCCCTCATTCCTGTATGATGGTCTATTTTAAGATTTCATTACATTTTTATTTGAGATGTCTTTGAGGCCATTTGAATAATACTATTGCTTAATCTGAGAACAAATTGCCTATGCACTCTTGTATGTATTTCCAGTGCAGTAAGGTGGTTCTGCCCTGCACCTTCTACTGCCTTTTGGGTGTTCTTTGTGGATGAGGCTCTGATTTATTGTTCCTATTTCTATCAAACCTTATACAAGTTCCAGAATTATTCTTCAGATGTACCTTCTGCATTGTTTGTTTCGCTCCAGTCCTTAGCCAGGCAGAGGCAAAGGAAGAGGAAATGGAAGAAAGAGTGCACAGATAGGAAGACATTCCTAGACAGGAGCTGGATTGAAGACAGACAGAGGTCTGGGAGGCCTGAACGTTAAGCCCTGGGCAACTGTTAACCCAGTGGAGGAAGCTGAAGAGAGCCGTGCTTTGTGTGTAGATTCAGTGCAGTAAGATGGAGAAGAAAAAAATATGGACTTTAAATTTTGATGCTCTTATGAGTTGAGTGGCAAAATATTGTTGAAAATCTGTTAGTAGAGTTTAAATAAATGAAATTATATTTTTGGGGACTTATATTTGAGAGTCGCAATGTAGAGGTAGGCATAAGAACAGCTCCTGTTTATGGAGTGCTTACTAAGTATTGCAATGAACACTTTACAAATATATTAATTGTACCTCAGTTTCTTCATCTGTAAAAGGGATGTAATAGGATATTTGTGAGGATTAAATAAAAAAATTACACATATATAGTGCTTAACAGTGACTGTTTTTGGTGTCATCAGAATGTAATCCCACACCCCTTTGGAAAGAGGTATTATTAGTGCATCTTTTGTTGAAGAGAGAGCTGTGACTCAAGTAAAGTAATTAAGTGGCCAAAAGTCACATAACCCTGAAGTTGCAAAGTTGAACTCTTATCAGACCGTGTTCTCAATTTTGCTGGTCTCTTACCTTTCCTTCTTAAAATGCTGTCTTTAAAGAAGCCAAGTGGCACAAAGGGGGATGCAGAACAAGACAGCTGATGTGTACAGAGAGTGGTTTTGAATATAAAATATACAATATCTTTTCAAGAAAAATAAAGAGAATCTTTTAATGATAAGCATTATAATACTGAAAATCTTACAGTAAGATAACAAGGGTTGAAATTTGAGGTAGGAAAAAAGAAAAGGGAAAATTTTTGGACGAAGCAAAGTTAGAGGGCCAGCCAAATAGCTCAGTGGATTAAAGTGCCTGTTACAGAGAGGCAGGGGCCAGGAGTTTGATCCCCACGTCTGCAGTGCTGGCCCTGTCCCTGGGGCATGCTGAGATGGCAGGCAATTGAGACTGGGCATGGTGGCGCTCCTGTAATTCCAGCACTTGAGAGGCTATAAACAGGAGGATCACTATGAGTCGGATCTGTGCAGTGAGACCCTGTACACCTTGTCCTANAAAAAAAAAAAAAAAAAGCAAAGTTGGAAGGAGGGAGGGAGGCTAAGAGGAAGAATCATATTGCTGTAGCTTTCTTCCCAGGGAAAAATCTTAGGCACACTGAGGTACATCCCCATCCATACTTCATCCCCTTTTTAACAGTTTTTGTTTGAAGACAAATTTGTTAAATAGCTCAGGTGGCCTTGAACTTGTACAGGCATTTGCCACTATATCCAAATCTGTTTCTGGATTAGGGACAAAGGAGCTTCAAAAAGCAGCTTTAAACCAGGTTCACTGGTGTCACATGCCTGTAATCTCAGCATTCTGGCAGGTTGAGACAGGAGGATGTTTTGAGCATAGGCTGGGCAAATTGTCGAGAGATTATCTCAAAAAGGAAGAATGGGAATAGGAATGTTGCTCAGTGCAAAGACCTTGGTTCAATCCCAAGTACTTCCAGAAGAGAAAAGAAAAAGAAAAAAAAGGAAGGAAGACCTAAAAAAAAAAGGCAGTCTGAGTCACTTTTGGTCATTTGCAAATGAAATTTAGTGGCCTTTTGAGCTAGAAGCAGTTGGCTGTGAGTATAGTTATAAGAAACATGATTCAATGACACAGATCAATAAGGAACTAAAATTTAGTGTTCAGATTTATTTCTTTGATTTTTCATTTTTTTCCCAATTCATATGTTTTACTAATATTCCAGTAGCAAGAAATGTGTGACATTTGCCAGCTTAATTAGATCCAGTTGCAATGCTCAGCTGTCTTATGCATCTGTAGTGCTTTTCAGCACATCTGAAATGCAGTAGCTATGTTACTATGAAATAATAAAAAAGGTGCTGATGCTAACCTGAAAAAAAACCCTGCCTCTTAATGCAGTAATTTCTCTTTTCATACTGGTTCTTATTTCTCCTGAATTTTTTGTCTTCTACCTCCACACTTAAAAGTTGTGAGCTACTTTGACCATAATTTTAGTGCAACAGACTGTGAAATCTGCAGATAAACTTGTTTCATATTTTTGAGGGAGAGCTGAGTGAGGACTGAGCGTTTGTTCATCAGATATGAACCTATTACCTACAATAATGTCTGCCTCCTTGAAAAATATATTTTAAATAAGAAATGGATAAGCTCTCCATGGAGCTTCATAGTGAATCATGCACATTATTTTATTGCTTCAAATTTAACAACAACAACAACTGGACTGTGTAAAGTGCCTTCAAGTATAATATTTTTATATAATAAAGTCAGGCCTTTTCTCAGTTTTGATTGCATATATACTTGTGTGGATAGTGGGTGATGGTGTTGTGGAGCGAAGCTCAGGATCCCATACAGGGAAGAATACCATAGTAGCTCTCCAGATCGGTACCCCAGTTTGATTGAAGTCCCTAGAACTTCTTGTTTCAAGTATTTTAGGCACTCTCTGTCAAGTATTACTAGATGGTATAGCACAGACACCTAGAAAATTCTCCCTATCTTATGTGGTGGCCTCCCCGTCTGATTAGAATTCTATTTCATTTTACTGAAAGGCAGAGAATTGATAAAACAGAATGATCTAGAGTGAGATAGATAACTGAGGGATGAGATTTCCTGCCAACACCTATATATAAAGAATGTACTTTTTACTGAATATTTGAGAGAATCAGAGGTGAGTAGGGTGCAGTGCACATCCTGAGGAAACATATTTTCTAAACTGTGCTGGCGTCCACACTAGAAACATGAAAAACAATGTGAAGCAGCCACTATTGAATTCTGGATAGTTCTGTCCCAGCAGGGTCTTTTATAGGTCCGTAGGGGAAAGAATTATTTCTAGTGAGGATTGTCATGTATGTAAAAATTAACAAAGAAAATAAGATTTCCTTACTACCACGTAATGTTAGGATTTCATTAGAAAAAAGGGAAGGAGGACGTCTTCAAGCACAGACTGAGAAGACATGTATTAGGAAGCAAATTTTAAATTTAGTTGGAAAGATTCAAAGTAAATACATAAAACTAGACTTGAAACTACAAGATTTGCGAAACTAATGTGCTTAAATGGATTAAAAATTCAAGAAACTTAAAAGCTTCTATTGGGAAGTCCTTTTCCTCCCCCTTTGCTAGGTGGCTTATTCCTTCCCTAATGCATTAAGTTTATATACAAGCTGTTTGACTTTGTGTATAGGTGTTGTGTCATAGTGTCCCCTCCACCCCCTAGTCATAGGGCATCTTCTGGAGTTTGTGATTGATTATTGTGGGTGTGGATGCTGCACCTGCCTTGGGGCAAGTAATTTGCCGTACAATGTAAGGAAGGATGAGAGGTTAGCTATTTGCCTGAGCTGCTGTGTCTTCCTTTGCTCTCTTGCTCTTTGCTGCCACCATGAAAAGTGTCTCTTTGCCATATGCTGCTCTGCTTGGAGCCAGCTGAGTATGGACTGAAAGCTACAGTCACTGTGAGCTAAATGCACCTTTCCTTCTATCATTTTGAGTGTTTGGTATTTGTCCTAGCAACGAGAGAAGAGTAACGGAGACACAAGCATATATACTTTTACTCTCCCCATCTTTTTCAAAGCAGTATCAAACTATACATATTCTTCTATAATTTTTCTTATTTTCACTTACTATGTTTCTTAGAGATGGTCCATAAGGAGCATGTAACTAGTATGTAGACAGTTGATTTATTCTTTTGTTAAAGAGCATCACAAAATGTTTCATTACGTGGTTATGACATGACTCATTTGATGGATCTCTTACTGATGGACATTATAATTTTTTTGCTGTTACTTGGAGTGCTATGGAAAATAATCTTACACATGTATCACTTTACAGGTACAACTGTGGTCAGTTCCTAGAACAGTTGAATTAAAAGTTAGGTTCAATGAGGATTTGGAAGGTTGTAATCAGGTATCCTTCTATACAGGTTATATGTATGTGAAAGTCTTTTAATTGTAAGCCAATGTCTGTTTTTTGCCATCTGCTATAAACTACCAATTAGGAATTTATTTGGGTTAATAAGTAATCCATGCCTAGAAGATTTAAGGCATGTGACCTTCCTCATGCATGTTATTTTTAATCACTGTGCTTTTGACCTAATGCCCTGCTGAGATTAAGTCACCCAATACACATTTATTACAGATCTACTATTTAGTTCTAGGGAAACAGCAGGGAGCACAACATTTTTGCTTTCTTGGAAGTTATATTCTGCTAAATAAACAAGGATGGTACCTTCAGCTATTGTTAAATACTGTAAAGATGATAAGCATGATAACGTAATTGCAATTTGGTGAGTAAAAGGCTATTTAAAAATAGTAGACTGGGGGCCAGGGATCTAGCTCATTGGCATAAGTGCCTGCCTCTTGAGTGCAAGGTCCCAAATTTGAGCCTACATATTGAAAACAAAACAAAACAACCAACAGGTTACTAAAGATCTCTCCAAGGACATGATATTTTAGCTAAACCTGTTTGATGTAAAGGAGGGAAAGGTGTGAATGTCTTGGTTAAAGGTAACAGGAAAAGCAATTACAAAAAACTGGATCCAAGGGTAAGCCTGTGGGTTCTAAGAGCAAAAAAATAGGTCAGAAAAGCAGTGGTAAACATGTGAACAAGAGGACACAGCCTAAAGTGGGAGGACAGCAAATGGGCACATAGTAGGCTCTGGCCAAAAGTTATAAGATTTTATGTAGGGAAGTGATGGTTGTGATTTTCTTTTTAAAACATAACTTGGTTTGTTGAGCTAAGAGTGGGCTGGAAAGGACCCCTCTGGGTGAAAATAAGTGTTTGTGGCAGTCCAAGCAAAAGGATATATGTTGGGGTGTGCTAGAATGACAGCCACAGAGATAGATACATACACACCTAGAGGATTTGCTGGTGGCTTGGGGAATGTTGGGTGAAAAGAAAGAGAAATGAAAGACAACTACAGGATTTTTGGCTTAAGCAAAATGGGATAGAGTAAAGAAGAGACAGCCAGAGTGGTGGTGATGGCTAATTTTGAAAGGTCCTAGGTGCACTTTATGAGGAGAATAGCCTAAAGGAAGAGACAGAATGGACTATTTTGACTTGACTCAGGCCACAGAAGCATGTTGAGTTTGAGAAATAAGGCTTCTTAGGACTTCAACCTGTTAGGTATGAACCCATGCAGTTGACCAGACCAGACATTCTGATGTGAGATTTATTGGTGGTAGGAATAAGTTGGCTGGCTGTCTAGTGGACTAAGACAGCAGCGAGCAAGGCAAAGCACAGAGCTTTTAAGGGATTTTTGTGTGGAGATTATTTGCAGGCTGGAACAGCTGAGAGAGAGAGAGAGCTAATCTTAGCAGGGCTACCTGGTCTGTGGGGGTGGGAGGCTTTTGATGTTAAGAAAGGAGAGTTTCTGTGGTTTTCTGCATGGGACCAAGGAGAAGTGAGCCAAGACCAGGGTACAAAATGGGGTGGGGTTAAGGTTGTGGTTTGTGTTTGGCTCTGAGTGAGTCCAAGGGGAAGTGATTTTGGGTACAGGATGTCTGGGAAACTGAGTCCTTGCCTATCCTTCTAGACTCTGTTTGATAGAAAAAGGACAAAGATATCATCTGGCTACTTCCTGCTGGCTGGGGGTGTCATAGGTCAAGAGTTTGGAGATCAATGTGAGGAGATGTAATTGAAGGGGTCTTGTTGGAGTCAAGCTTGGTAGGAGTAATCTGAGAGAAACATTTGGTTAAAATTTTGGGTTAATCTGGTGACAGTATTGTTAATGAGAGAAATTAATCAGGGATCTACCATAAGCATAATAGCAAGCCCTGTGAGGGGCCCTAGAAAGGGAGTGAGCCAAGGGAAGACAGAGTTCCATATACCTTGTTTATCTCATCCCAGGGAGCCTACTAGGGAGGTCCCAAGTCCTACGGGGTGTGGTTATATTCCTAAGGAAGAAGACATCTTGAAACTCTGAGTCTGTGTATATGTTGAAATTAAGGATCACAGTCATTGGCGTGCACTGGAGGTATAAGGGAAGGCAAGGAAAGATTGAGTTGCTACACAGAAATAGCTGTGTGTCCATCTTGTGTTGCTTGTCTTGATGTGTGTTGAACGAAGTGAGTTTAGTGTAAGGAAGGCCAGTGGAGTTTCCTGGGGAATATGCGAGGTTTTGGGAAGAGGGGAGTTGTAAAAGAGAGATGTCAGTGGCTAAAGATTTTTTGGGAAGGGGGGCAGATGTATGTGTTGTTGGGTATGGCTGAGATGGCCGTGAGATCAGGCCTTGGAATTGACATTTACAACCAACACTTGGTAAAATTGGTGGTCTGGGTTAGGAGAGTTCTTGAGGGCAAGAAGGGTTGACAGGATGACAGTTCACACCCAAGTAGAAGCTATTGCCAGGTGTCTTAGGACAAGAAGACTGAGGAGGTGGCCAGTGATGGGCTGGAGTCTCCTTTGTTGTTTGGGGGCTATTGGATATTGGGGAATGCAGGGAAAGGCCATGAGATCGCTGAGACACACTAGTGTAAGAATAGCATATGTGGTGTGAGTGGGACTGGAAGTGTTTCAGAGTATGTGGTTGACAAGGGAAGAGGAGGGAGCAGCTGGCCATGCATTGAGGTTGGGTTTATAGGATGAACAGTGTGGGGAGAGAGGTGAAAGGCAGAGAGCTTTTGGATGAGATCTCTGCCTATGAGAGGTGTGGAGTCGGTTGGATTTACAAGGAAATTATGAGTGAAGAACCACATCTGAAGTCAGCAGGGAATGGGCCTGTCTAAAGGCAGCATGTAGGTCAGCCATCAACACCCACTATGGAGACTATAGATCTAATGTAGTAACTTTCGAATTCAAGAAGAGCATTAGATGTGGTGTCCTTGTCAGCAAGAAAAGTTTTGCGCCTGAGATGTCTAGTGAGACTTGGGACTCTGACAGATACCTCAATGTGGGCCATGGACCCAAGCTCCATTGTTCCTCTTCAGCTTCAAGACCAAGCAGATGAAGTATTGATGGATCTGGCTGTAGCAAATTTTCTTGTGAGGGCAGGGAATTGGATGACTTACCTGCTCTCTGGCAGAGAGGGCAGTCGCATTTCCAGTTACCCTCAAGCTTGTAGATGGATCCAGATCCCCATGGTGGTTGTAGGTTGGGGCAGGCTTGTGCCAGTGTTGTTCTTTGTGGCACTTGAAACCATCCAGGAAGAGCTCGGGTGGCAGCATTGTTTAGGCTCAGCATTACCTTTTAATGTCCTACTTTGATGGGAGTCCCAAGTGTTGCAGCCAAAAGTTGGCACTTGTGTATAGTTAATTTTGGTCTCTATTATTGAAGACATGGAAAGTCACATTAAGTAAGTTTTCTGTGGGGTTTGAGGGCTGAGGTCTGTCTTGTTAGCTTGGTGTGAATGTCAGGAGTAGATTGGGATATAAAATGGGAATTAATAACAGTTGTTTTTTTCAGGAGAATCTGGGTCTATATTAGTACTTGATTATCAGAATTTTATCTGAGTATCAGTGACCTTGAAATATAATGTATGACCAGAGAACTGAACTGGTATTTCTTCTCAACCACAGAAATGCTAACAGTTAAATTCCTCTAGAATTTTCACAGACAATATTTTTATGTAGGGCCAGCCTGATAGCTCAGTGGACTAAAGCACCTGCTTAGGCAGAGCACAACAGCCAGGGTTCAATCCTCAGCCTGATGTGCCAGCCCCACCTGCAGGGCACACTGGGATGACGATGAAGACTGGGCATGGTGGTGGCACGTGCCTGTAATCCCAGCACTTGGGAGACTGTAAGCAGGAGAATCACTACGAGTCCGATCTATGTAGTGAGACCCTGCACACCCTGTAGACCCTGCCCTAAATACAGAAAAAAAAAAGTTATGCCTAGTAGTGTAGCATGGTAGTCATAACAGATGATGAAATCTCTATTTTGTTTAGGCCTCTCTAAATGTAATGGCACATACACAGGATACATAGCACACAAATGTTAGAAAACTATTATTTGACTGATGAGCTCATATTTGGTTGACATGAGCCTCTTATTATAAATATCTGGAACAGAAGAAAAAGGCATGAATATATTTAATGTAGCAACTTTTATGAGAAGACCTTATTTTAACTTTATGAGAAAACTTTATCTTTTAAAAGATGATCAAATTATTAGGGGTGTATTCCAAGGAGATTATTGGGGGCTCTCTACTGATGAACAAAGATTGGCTACCTCTCTGTCCACCAATTAATAGTCCTATCCAATAATCTTTCTCTATTTTAATGATTTTTATTTAATTATAAACTAATTTTGATATCACTTAGACCAGCTAGTAACTCAAGAGAAAGAATGCTTTGAAGTCTGTATTTTTTTTATTTTTTTATTTTTATTGCAGTACATATGGATGACATTACTCAATGAGAATTGATACTTACACATACTGCAATTCATTTTTTCTTCTAATCCCATTTCCTTTTTTCTAATATCTTTTTATTATTAATTTTATTGAACAACAAATAGCAATGAGACAGTTTCAAAACCAATTAACAGGACAATCTCAATAATTAGTGCATTGTATATTGTCTTCATAGTGACTACTCATAGTACAAGATGCAGACATGATATCCTGTCCAAACACTATTAATACAAAGCTTTCTTCTCATTGAATTAACAGAAAGTAGCTATATATCTATCCTATTTTGTATATATAGATACCAAATGGTCCTTCATTTGTATGCCCCTTTCTTAGTCTAGTTTTGTCAGAGATGGGTATTCCATTGCCATTCCCTTTCCTTATTGTCACCATTTCCTATAGTTCTTGGTCTCTTAATTTGCAAAAGATTTATGGCTCTATTTCCTAATCTGTCTTTCATTTTACTTTTTAATAATATATCCTTTGGGTTTCTCATAGTGATGAAACCACATGATATCTAATGTTTTGTCTAATTTATTTCACTTAATATTGAGGTCTAAAGGTACATCTATTTGTCTTTAAATCAACTGTTTGTCCTCTTTTATTGCAGAGCAACATTCCATCATGTACAGTTGTGAAATTTTTTTTTCAGAATTTTATTGATAAAAAAATAGCAATTAGAAACTTCCAAATCAAATCGCTAGGACAGATTCAATAATTAACACTCTGTATACATTCTTCTTAGTGG
>NDGM011057004.1:0-10462 GCA_002564305.1 Octomys mimax
GTGCCAGGAGTGATGCTAGCTCAAAGTTTCCTCACATGCTGACTGAAGGGTTTCTTGCCGTGGTTCAAGAGCTTTTGGGGCACGTCTTCAGTAGGGTAATATCTAGGCATTTTTCAAAGCTTAACAACCCAGGTACCTCCATTCTTATCCCCACTGACTAGTTTTATGATCATAGCAAGAACTTTCTCCTTTGTCTTCCCAACCTTTGATTTAGCAGCTGTGTACTTTCTCTTGTACAAAGCCTTTCTGGAATACATAGCAGATCCCTGGTACCACAAAAAAGAAAAAAAAGAATGCTGAACATTTTAAGGGCTGGGGAGATAGATCAGTAGAATAAGCACTTTCCTGGAATACATAGCAGATCAGGAGTATCTACCAACTCCTCTAAACAGGATAGGACTTCGGCTGCAGTGGGGCGGCCCCTTCTTGGACTTTTTTGTCTTCACCTTACCCTTTTTACCAGTACCACTGGCAGACGCCTTCTTGGCTTTGGGTTTCTTCTCTTTAGTGTCTGGCTTCTCCGTTTTTTCAGTTGCTGTCTTGCAAGATGGGAAAGAGCTGACAACTAACTTTGGGTATTACAACTGATGTACAAATAGTATAGGATACGTGCGAAAGTGGATCTTTTGGGAGAACCATCTACAATGTTAGATGATTCCCAAGAAGTGAATGTGATCACATGATGCCAGACTGCTTAGAAACTATGAAAATTGACTCAAGATTTTTTTTTTCAGTCTGGGAAGATAGCTCAGGGGCTTCAGTACCTGCCTGGCAAGCACAAGGTCCTGAGTTCAATCCCCAGTACCAAAATAAAATAAAATAACATAAAATAAAATAAATAAATTATCCTTTTCCAAATATATCTTGCTATATTTATAACAAGTGATCTTTTCATAGACACTGGTGTTTTGCTGATGTTATTGCTGATGTTTTGCACTGTTAGGTATCAAACCCAGGTCCTCACAGCAACTAAGTCAGCACTAGACCACTGAGCTACATCCATAAGCATTTAAATTTTCATTAACTAAATAAAAAGTGAATGTAACTTTGAAATCTCTTCATTATTTTTTATTTCATTCTTTGTCAGAATCATCTGACATTGGAGGTGGTTCTACAATGTTTTTTTGCTTGTTTTTGTGGCTGGCTCAGCCTGCCCTGGGGACAGGGCTGGCACAGCATGGGTGCCAGGGATCAAACCCAAGCAGGCACTTTAGTCCACTGTGCTATCTCACTGGCCCTGCAATGTTCCCTCGCTGGGACATAAAGCATGATTTCTGACAGTGAGATTTGTCCACACAAGGTCATTTTCCAAAATGAAACTTCCCAGCTTTAGCTTCCTTCAGCTAAATTTTATAGCAATTGATTTGTCAGGTAGACTCATGTATTTATTTGATGTTTGATAAGCATTCCCTGAATGCTAATGCTCAGTGCTGGGCTCTGCCCTAGACAACAGACTTACACGATAGAAGATAATCCCTGACTCGCCAAGACGCCCCTCTCACGTGGAGCCACAGCACATGGGACCAGAGGGACGAGGCAGCTCCGGGCTGCACAATGAGCACAGCTGAGAGGCTCATTCTGGCGAGGGCAGGGTAACAGCAAGAAAGCTCTCCTGGGGAACAGAAGCTGAGTCAGAAACTACCTTAGGTGCCCTGTAATTTGACTTTCTTTCTATACATGATGAAAATTCCTTCAGGGCTGGGGATATAGCGCAGCACGTAAGCACCTGTCTGGCAAGTGCAAGGTCCTGAGTACAAACAAATAAACAATAAAAACAGTTTCATTGTGTTTCAGTTGGACTAGTTCAAGGATAAAATGCTCACAGCCCTGCGAGCCAGCTCATCACACCATTCACAGGCTCCCATTAGTTCTCAGGATAAGTCAACATATTTTCTCCTCGTAGCTGCCACCCACTGCTAACCTACCACTTCTCATTCCAGAAAATAATTAATTCCCCTTTTCCTTTTCCTGAGCCTCACATACTTGGAGACTGATCAGATCCTGCGTACTTCTTCCTTCAGATTTAAATATTTGCTGTTTGTTTCAATGTTCTTCGATAGAGAATCTGCGAGTTGCCACGTACGTCACAGTTCTTCACGAGGTGAGAATCAGACGTGGCTGCTGTTTTGTAGTTCACAAATTTCTACTTCAGCCCACCGCTGCATTTGATATTTGTTCCTCAGTGAGGGAGCTGTACAGAGAGTTTTTAAAGTTAAAATTGGGGCATTTCCAGAGAAGTAATAGAATAAGACTGGCTAAAAATTTTGATTATTCTCACTGCCAATGATACAAAATGAAATTGAAAAAGGAAGATAACAGGAAACAAGTAACCAGATCATGAGCAGTATGCTTGACCACCAAGCGAATGAATGTGATGCCATTAGATGATGAATTTTTAATTTAAAGTGATCAAAATACTATTGGTATCCCCAAGCTTCATACTGCTTATCTCTTCAAAGTCATAATGATGCACCAGTCTTGGACATAAACCGCTTTGCTTGTTTCCATCTGAATCAGCTGAAGTCAATACATAATGCACAGAAGCGAGTGATGCTGATAACCCTTCTCATGCATCAATATACAGCATGATAGAGAAATGTGCAAATACTTCCCAAACTGCCACAGCATGTGTCTCCAGGCACGATCCCTTTGTATCCCTCAGTACAGTGTCACTAACCAATGTGTCTCTTCCTCCTGGGAACAGGTACAGGATTTCTCCCAATTGCTAAGACTTTCACCTGCGCTGGAGCATGTTTCTGTATCCTCTCCTTAGAATCTCTGGATTCATCCACTCAGGAAGAGCTTTTCACCAGCTGCATGGCTGTAATACTGCAAATTCCTCCTTTTCTTCTTCCTTTTATCATACTTCTCAGTCTATATCTCCTGCCACTGACTTTGTGTCCTTTTGGCACACAAGATGATTTTTTTTTCTGCCTGACTTTTCTCCATGAACATACCAGCTTCTCCAAAAATGCAGATAATTTCTTTTCCCTAGGAGATAAGATTTTTAACCATAAGTTCAGGGGTCACACTGTAGCCTTCATGGTCTGCATATGTCCAATGTGCTCACACATAGAATTCTGGAAGATCCATGAATTTGGGTAAGAAAAAAATAGCACCTATGTTCCATTGATACCTTAAGGAAATTTAGCATTATCTTTGGCAATATGGGCGGCTAACTAGAATTTCTGAACACCTATGATTTTGTCTTAAACAGTGATCGCAGATATTCTTACAGTATTTTAGTGAAATACCTCAGCAAACTATTTAGGCCCACTAACATTTCAAAGCTAAAGTTAATAGACTTGTTTCTAGGGGTTAGTATTTAAATCATTAATTTTAAAAGGTACTTATTAGAGCTAGGGAGTAGCCCAGTGATGCAGTACTTTTGCAAGGCCCTGGGTTCATTCCCCGAGTGCCTCAGCATCCTGAGTGATGAGAGTGCGGGCATGCACCACCATGCCCGACTAAGAATGTAATTTTCAGAAACACTCGAAAAGCACCATCAGGTTGCCAAAGGCATAGGTAGGGGTCTGGGTCCCAGAAACATTTAGAGTATTATTAGCAAGAAGACACATCTAGCAGACCCCTAACAACATCCATTCCTCTAGCATCAGAAAAATGGCTAAGAGCTGGGAGAGGTGCTTGTAATTACAGTTCTCTGGAAGATGAGGCAGGAGGATCACGAGTTTGAGGACAGCCTGGGCTAAGCAGTAAGACTGTCTCAAAAAATTAAAACAAAAAAGAAAAAGGAAAGAAAAGAGGAACAGAACAAAAGAAAAATGGCTAAGAGTATGGACTGGAGCAAAGAGTCAAGATTCAAATCCCAATTTTATGATTTCCAAGGAATATGACATTGGATCTATCACCCAAACCCTGTGTTTGTGCTCTTACCTCAAGAGTAGGTTGAAAAATTAAATAAACTTTTATCTATGTGATTAGCAAAATTGCTGCTACAAAATTAAGTATAAACATTACGCAGATAAATAATGGATCTTACTAATTATAATTAGTTATTATAGTTGATAATAACACTATGTGGAACAGGTTAAATGTTCCTTATTGAAAATGTTTGGAACCAGAAATGTTTCAGATTTGGAAGATTTTTCAGATTTCGGTATCTGCATACAGATAATGTAGTATCTGGGGATGGGACCCAAAACCCATTCGTGTTTTGTGTGTTTCTTATACACATAGCCTAAAGAAAAAATTTAATACAATATTTTTAATTTAGGCCATGGAGCGAAGTTTTGGGGTATTGAGTTTCTACTTGTGACACTACTTAGGTGCTCACCATGTTTTTAAATTTGGGAATGTCAACTCTATCAAGATATATTTCTTAAAAAACAACTAATAGGCTTTTTTTTTTTTTCTGTACCAGGGATTGATCTTAGGACTTTGTGCTTGTTGAGCAAGTGCTTATTCTACTGAGCCATCGCCCCAGCCCTAGGCTTTTTTAAAGAGCAGTTTTAGGGTCAAAGTAAAACTGAACACAAGGTATAGAGACATACCCAATACATATTTTTGTCTACAAACATGCATTACTTACAGATATTTATGAAAGAGTGATAGTAAGAAATTCAGTTCAATTTGACTCACCCAGTATTTTTAAGGAACTACCGTGTGCTAGGCTATACACGGAGTGCGAAGGTTGCAAGATACACAAGCCCTGACCCCCTGCCTTGTGTATCTCATTGCCTAGAGGAAAAGACAGTCATGTAAACAAACAATTATGATAACAGAATGCTAGAAATCAGTACTTGCAAAGTGCAATGAGAACTTGGTAGGCAGAAGGATTAGCTGGCCGAGGAGGGGGCAGCTGGAATAGAAGATTTCACAGAGACAGTGATACCTGAGCTTCCTGAGAGATGAGCAATGGGCTAGCAGGAGTGTATAATGTGAATCAAAGTACACAGCAAAGAATTGCCAGGGCATGCCAACCAGGAACCAGATCCACTGACATACAGAGGTCATGGTAGGGGTAAATAAAAATGAAGCTAAAAATGCATTTAGCATCTAACCCAGCCCGAGTGTTCTAGAAATTGCTTCTCTAGTGCAGTCCCAGGGCCAGCAGTACTCTAGCTAAGTCCCAGGGCCAGCAGTACTCTATTACCTGCCAGGTTGTTAAAAGTACAAAATCCTGGCTTCTGGTTCAGAATCTATATGAAATTTCCACTGCAAATTGCAATGTGAAAAGCACTGTTATAACCCTTAGATACCAGCCTAAGCTGCTGAGCCTTTACTTTCTAGTCTTTATATTTTATGCAGAGCAGAAACTAGGACGTGGGGATAGACAGAAGGTGCTGCTTTCCATTGCATGATAAGGTTCTACTGGTTATCTTTTCAAAGAGGTGAGCATAGATAGCTAATGGGTGCTTACAAAATCACTGCACTAGCCATTAGGGTGAAGAGGAGTTGTTCTTCAGAGGCTGCTGTTACTTTGCCCATACCTAGAATGGCTGAGCTAGATAATATTGTATATTCAGCAGTGCCACTGAGTAATAAGAGAATAATAAGGGCTTCTGCAGCACAAATTCTTCTCTTTCCACGTATTAGACTTACCTTGTTGACATCTGATGTAAGTTTTAATGGCTTAATGAATTAGTAGCATTTAACACTAGCTAATAAGTATTAATGATTATTCTGAATATATTAACTGTTTTATTTCTTAGCAGAATGCCTGCTTTTCTAAAAGGAGAGAGCATTTATTACCTGCAGGAAAATCCTCCTTGAAGGAGGAAAAATAAACAGAATTGAGATATGTTTTATATATGTACCAATTCCCCACAATGAATGGAATCAGTATGTACTGCAAATACATACAAATTTTTTAAAAAATTATCACTAAAGGGAAAACAATGTATTTAATGCCATATTCCTTTATATGTAAAGAGCTCCTCCAGCAAAAATATTGAACAGTCTTACCAGTGGAGAAAGAACAGGAATAGGGAAATCACAAAAAGTGAAATAAAAAAAAAAAAGCGTATGAACATTAAAACATTAAAACCCTCTGTCTTGAACTTCGGGTATAGCTGATGGGGAGAGTGTTTGCCTAGCATGTAGGAGGCCCTCTGGGTTCAATACCCAGCACTGAAAGAGCCCCCTCCCCTTCTTGATCAACACTGCAACCTCACCTGTCTCCACAGGGTTCCCTTGTGCTACTGCAGATAGTGGAATGAGGTCTTCAAGGTGTCTGCAACTCCACCTACTTTAAAGCATGAAAGGATCAGATGGAATGTCACAGCAGTTCCGCCTGTGACATACACACCACACACACTCACAAGTGAACTGTAAGCAAGGCCAGTGCCTTGCTAAGGAAAGTGACAAAAATGTAACACTACAAATGGCAGAGTGGCAGCGAAATACAGCCTCTCTGGGACCTAGAATCAAAATACCTGGAAAATAACGATTTGGTGCAGAAAAAGATTTCTAGGAATTGGGGGGAGCTGACAGGAAAACAAAAAACTGTGGAGAAGCTGGAAACGGAGTTCAATGCAAAGGAAAGAACACAGCAGTCTGGAAAACTAGCAGCAGCTCCCAGAGATCAAGCCTGTCCCCCTAACATAAAGTGAGCCCAGAGAGAATTGGCAATTCAAGAGAAAAACGACAGACTGGGCCAGTAGTGGCAGCCCAAGGAAGCCCCCACACACTATAACCTGCAAAAGCAGCATGGGGCATAGCCGTTCCTGTTACTAGTTTGGAGTTTTGCGGCATTTGTGTTTGCTGGCATTGAACTCACTATATATCCCAGGCTAGGCTCAAATTCAGTGTTTTTCCTGTCTCAGCCTCCTGGGCACTGGGATTACAGACAGGGGGCACCACACCTAATTGATGTGGCTAATTGGTTTTTATGATATATTAATATGTACTTTGTTTATATAATTTTTAAAAATGTATTTAGTACAGGGTCTTATTACACAGATCAGACTTGTAGTGATCCTCCTTTTTTTTAGCCTCCCAAGCACTGGGATTACAGGCACATGCCATACCCAGTCTCATTGGCCTCTCAGCACACCCTGGGGGCAGGACCAGCATGACAGGCTGGGGCTCAAACGCCCAGCCCCTGCATCTGCCTAAGAAGGTGCTTTAATCCACTGAGCTATCTGGCCGGGCCTTTCAATATCCACTTTGACACTGACTCTATTATTGTTGCTGATTTTGTTGTTGCCATGTTGTCGTTGTTGTTGACAGTTGTCATATTGTTTTGTTTTGGTTTGGTTTTGGTACTGGAGATCAAACTCAGGACCCCGCTCTTGCCAAGGCAGACTTTTCTGCCACTGAGTTATCTCGCTGAACCCTTGTTGCTACTGTTTTTCATTGTTGGTGGTTTTGGGGTTTTTTTGTTCTTCTTTTTTTACTATATGAGGTATCTGCATGCTTGTGTCAATAATTCTGTGGTTCATTTCCAGAGAACTGGGCGCTGGGCCAACTACACTGGATCCTCCCCTCCCCGTATAAGCAGAGGTGGTCAGGTCGTGGGGCAGAAAAAAAAGGCCTGCTGTTACCCATGCTCAGGGTTCATCGCTGGAAAGCAGACACTAAGGAGATCGCCATTCTAGCAACAATGCCTTTCCACTCTAACCAACCCACAACCCTCAGCGCACACACGCAAGGAAACACAAGAGAAAAAGACAACAATAAAAGGAAACAAGGCAACACAATGCTGCACAAGATTCATCTTGTCTCCAAGGCTGATCAATCGGACATCAATGGGAAGAAAATTAAAAAATGAACAGCTGAATTCTATAAGATGATAAAAGGAGAGAAAAAAACTTAATGAGGTGTGCAGCAAGCTCAAAGATAGAACTAGATGATGGATTTAAAAAACAAAATGGACACTGAACTTATGGACGTCACCAATAAAAGGCTAGCTGAGCCACACAAAATTATACAAAATATGAATGACCATTTAACAATGAGTTAGTCCATGAAAAGGTACCAAACAAAAATATAGGATATAAAAAGTTATTCTGAAAGGCAACCGAAGTGATCAGTGTGAGGACAGATTGCCAGAACTACAAGACAGAGGAGACAGGTGATCATACGCTCAGCGATACCTTAAACAACAAGAGAATATCAAAGATACATCCCACAGCTGCTACATGACACAAGAGGACGAAACTAAGATCATTTGGAATCAGTGAAAAACTCAAAAGATACATAACTGGCATGAAAAATAAAAGTTCTGTTTACAGATATAATAGAAGAAACCTTTCTTCTATGGAGTATGGAGAAAAAAACATATATATGAGAAGCATATAGAATCCTAAATAGGCACAAAAGAAAAAGACGTCTCCATGACATATCATAGTTAAAATTCTAAGAGTTCCACACAAAGATATAACCTTAAAAGCTTTTAGACAAAAGCAACATATCACTTAGGAAGGTAAATCCAAAACAAACATTAAAGGGTAGGAGACATTGGAGTGCTTTGAGACCTAAAAGAAAGAAACTTCTAGCCAAGTCTAAAATAACCTACAAAACTGTCTTTCAAAATTGATTTTTTAAAAAGCCTTTCCATGACAAAGAGCACTTTAAGAAAATTCATGACCACTAAGCCAGCGCTCAAAAAAATTCTGAAGGCTACCCTACAGACAATGGGGCCAATGGTGCCAAAAAGCCCAGTGGAATAAGTGTATCAGTATAGAGAACACTTAAGCAGCATCGGCAACAGGAAAATAATAATGCAATGACAGGAATAAGTCTCAATGTGAATGGCCTCAATTCCCCAACCTAAAGACAGATGGGCAGATTAAATTTTAAAACATCAAACCCAACAGTTTGTTGTATATGAGAACTAAATTTAATCCAAAAAGAAATTCACAGGTCCTGCCAGAGTTCCCCTGAGTCCAGCCACCCCTCCTCACCGTGAAGACTACTGAGGAGACTCACAGCCCTAACCCTGTCCCTCCAAGCCATCCTCCAGAGTTCCCTGAGCCCTGTCACCCGTCTAAGACCTGAAGACTCCCAGAGACCTGGTAGGCTACTCCTCTACACTCACAACCCACAGCCTTCCTGCTGGAGTTCCAATGAGCTCAGCTACCCCTCTTCACCCTGAAGACAGTGGGGAGACTTGGCAGCCCTAGTCCCACCCACCCAGGCTTCCCACCTGAGTTCCATGGAGCCTAGCTGCTGTCCTCCACCTGAAGACCACTAGGGAGATGTGACTACCACAGCACCATGGAAAGCACTACCCTGAGCCAATCTACCATCAAAAGAGCCTTGCATGGGGCCAGGGAGATGGCTCAGTGGAATAAGCACTTTCCTGGCAAGTGCAAGGGCCTGAATTCAATCCCCGGTTCCACAAAGAGAGAGAGAGAGAGAGAGAGAGAGAGAGAGAGAGAGAGAGCGCCTTACACAACTTGGGCCTGCACTCATCATCAAAAGATCCTTTTTGAACTGCAGCTTGTCCCCTTCTTAATTTTTTTCCCCCCTGCAGAACCAGGGTTTGAACTCAGGCCCTTGCACTTGCCAGGGAAGTGCTCATTCTACTCAGCCATATCTCCAGCCCCATACAGCCCCTCTCTTTAATGAGGTAGAAGCCACATTGAACCCCATAAAACAGGAACTTTGGTGAGCCTACCCTGCCCTCCCACTCTCCTGAGAGCCTTGCTGACTCACACCCCACACACCTACCATCACTGCCAAAAATAACAAAAGAAAGGAACAAAAGGCAATCTCAGACTTCTAGCCCACCCAAAACAAATATCCAGGAGGCAAGGTCATAGAAGAACTTAGAAGTCACACATCTGAAATTTCTGAGATTATAGCAACTGAAGAAAAGAATCAATTCCTTCAGGCTATGGAGGAAATCATATCAGAAATAACCTCTCTGGTAAAAAAAAAAAAAGAAAGAAATGACAAAATCATTAAAGAACTGCTCCATATATCTAAGGAAGACACAGATAAAGAAACAGAAGGGAATAGGAAAATGATGGAAACATGGAATGAATAACACAGGAAAGAATTAGAATGTATGAAACAGATTCAAACAGATATGCAGAACATTAAGAATTCCATTGAAAGCTGGCAAAACCACTTGAATGAAACAGAAGATAGAGGGCCAGAGATATTGCTCAGCAGCATAAGCATCTTTCTGGCAAGTGCAAGGTCCTGAGTTCAATCCCCAGTACCAAAGAAAGAAAGAAAGAAAGACAGACAGAAAGACAGAAAGACAGACTGACAGACTAGAATTTGAGATCTTGAAGATAGATAGCACTGTACCTAGTAACATGAAAGGAAATATCTCTTAAAAATAATAAGAAACCAGGAGGTAACAATACAACCGTTGCAAGAGAATACAAAGAAAAATAATATAAAACTAATAGAGACTGGGTGTGGTGGCACCCGCCTATAATCCCAGCTCTTGGGAGGCTCTAAACAGGTAGATCATTATGAGTCTGACCTAGCAGTGAGACCCCGAACACCCTGTAGACCCTTCCCTAAAATACAAAAAAAAAAA